>SNQJ01S0065040.1:36146-64610 GCA_010110895.2 Picea sitchensis | reverse complement strand
CCACAATCCCGGGGACCACCCCAAGGAGGTACATTTCATCAACATTATCAAGGAGGGTCATCATACCCTAATCCACAAGAAGGTATACCAAATCCTAATCCTTTTGGATTACATTCTAGACAACCTTTCTTGGGGGTCATTAATCCCACTAGGGGTCCTCAAGGACAATAATCTTATCCTCCCCAAGGGCCAATGTTTTACCCTCCACAAGGAAAAATTGTTTACCCCCTTAAAGGGAAAACCATTTATCCAACTCATACTAATCAAATGACCTATCCTCCCACAGGCTATATTGTTTATCCTCCCTAGAATCAAACAAGTTTCCCTTCTCCTTTCACGAACGTTCCTCAACATATGAATCCTACCTATATTGGCCAAGAAACAAATTACACGGGAGGTCCTACTGGCTACAAATATCCATATCAACCAGTTTATGGCCCTACTGGTGTCCCCATGCCGCTTCAGTATCATCCTCAGGTCAACCGAAAACTACCATTACTAATCATGCTAGATCTACCAGATTTATCACGTTTGACAAATGATCCCATATTACACTTTCCTTTCTGGAAAGTACTTCCTCCTAAGTTACCTTATGACATCCCAAAATTTGGCGGTAAACCTGGCAAAGACCCTAACAACCATGTTATGACATTTCATCTATGTTGTTCATAAAAATCACTTATGGATTATTCTATCTGATTACATCTTTTTGAGCACACACTTAGGGGTTCAGTGTCCAAATGGTAAATTGAACTCCAACACGGTACTTTTCAAGATTTCAACTCCTTGGACATGGATTTTTTGACACATTTTCAATTACCCATCCATTACAAGAGTGGTACAGAACTCTTGACCTCCCTTCATCAAACGAACTCAGTAAATATCTCTGATCACATTCATGAGTGAAGATGACGAAAAAGGTTGATCAAAGTGACCATTCCTAATCAATTATTGGCTGAATGGTAAATACTAAATCTCTTTTACCTCCAATTTATCGTGATGTCACCATGAGTGGTGTTGTTACCTAATAGGAAGCCATTGCTCGCTCTCTTTACCTAGACTTGGTTTATTCCCAATACAGTACTTTGTATGAATTGATACCAACACTCTGGCTAAACCTGATAAAGAGAAGGTCTCTAACGGTACTACATCGGATCCACCTTCCACCACCATTAATCCTCCATCTGGGCCACTTCATATTGAGAAACCTACTTTTGACTCTATCTTACATCTTCCCAATATCACTATTTGAAAACAAACTTTTAATCCTAGTTCACATGTCACCCAAAACTACAATATCATTGAAGATTTGGATCAAGCGACGTGTGCTATATCGGCTCTCGAAGTTTTACAACATTTCCCAAGTCAATGCAGAATTCTCTTGGCTTCCATCGGAGAAATCGATCTTGAGTTGTCTAATAATATTGCGTTAAACCTTGATAATTTCAAGTCACGACTCTCTCACCAACTTGCTTTCCATATCGATGTCATTGTCCATAACCAACACATTCATCGAAAAATATTGGATGAGGGAGCCTCCACACGTGTCATCTCGTTATCTTGTTGGAAAGGGTTGAAATCACCTACTCTTAATCAATCCCCTACTATGTTACAAGCATTCAATGGGAGAGGTTTTCATCCTCATGGAATCTTGCAGTTCTTAATTGTTCAATTGGGAGGAAAGATTGTCTTCATAGATGTTGAGGTAATTGATGCTCCCCTCTATTACAACTTGTTGTTATGAAGAAGTTGCTTTTATGCCATGATTTTCATCTCTTCATCAGTGTTTCAATGTGTACAATTTCCTTCTCAAGGTAAAATTGTAATTATCAATTAGTTATATTACTGTACCCTCAATGCTCACACTCCCGCAACCAACAACATTCTTTTTTTTGGATATTCCAAGATCACTTATGAAAGTGTAGGAGTAGGTATTTTAAAATACTCCTCTCTTATGGGTACCTTTCCTACACCACTTCCTCACAACTCGCAACATATTGCCACAATCAATATGATCTTGACTATGCCTTATCAATCCTACAAATCATTTGATCCCTAGATTGTGCCTAGTCCTTTAGATCTTGATGCACTAGGTGACACTATTCCACTTAGTCCCACCAAGGCTTCATACAATGCCTTCCAATTCACCTCTTCCTCACTATATGACTAACATTTGTTGGCATCTACTGCTTACTCATTTCCATCTTGGTTGGATTCCCTATCCTCTACTTTTGATTACATCCTCCATATTTTTCCAACAGGAAAATCCATGATGGAAATGTTTAGTATCAAACGGGTACCTTGGGATGACAACCATCATCATTCCTTTTTTATTCCTACTTTGGATGAAATTGAGAAATATATACATTCTATCTTTCCTAACGGTGTTGTTGATTCTCCCCAATCTCTAATACTCACCCAAGACACCATTTCCTAGGGGAATTTTGGCAACATCTCTTCTATGATTTCTATCGACATCTTGATCAAATAAGGTAATGTGGAAAATGTTCATCTCGATTCCAATTGTTCACCTGAGGAAGTGGAATATTATATCGCTTTGTTAAAATAATTATGCAACATCTTTGCTTAGAGTTACAAATAAATTCTAGGGATTAATCCATCAATTGTTGTGCATGATATAAAAACTTACCCAGGTGTTCAACCTACACGACAAAAACTTTGCCCGGTTCATCCTAAGAAAACCGCAGCCATAAAGGAAGAAGTTGAAAAATTGTTGAAATCTAGTTTTATCTATCTTGTCCCCTTGACCGAATGGGTCTCTAAAATCGTTCTGGTTGCTAAGAAAAAAGGGACCATTCATGTTTGCGTCAATTATAGGGATCTTATTAAGGTTTGTGCCAAATACAATTACCCTACACCTTTCATCGACCAAATTATCGATAATTGTGTTGGCAACATCATTTTTCTTTCATGGATGATTTTTCGGGATACAACCAGATTGACATTCTACCAACTGACCAAAATAAAACAACCTTCATCTTCCCTCGTGGGATGTTTTCTTATCAAAAACCACCTTTTGGTATTAAAAACACTGGAGCTACCTTCCATCGATCCATGTTGTACGCTTTTCACTACATCAAACATATTGTGGAACCCTACCTTGATGACTTACCTGCTCATTTGTCTCATCGACGAGACCATATTAGTCACCTACATACCATGTTACTTCGATGTAGGTTTTACCACATCCATTTGAACCCTCACAAATTCATCTTCGTTGTCAAATTAGGCCGACTCCTCGGATTCATCATCTCCAAAGATGGGATTAGGGTGGATCCCTTAAAAGTTAAGGCTATTCTCTCTTTATCCCCTCCCAATAATATGACCCAACTACAAAGTTTGCAAGGGAAAGAAAAATTTATTCGTTGTTTTATCTTTAATTATGCTAAACTCACTAAAGGATTTATGATATTGTTACAGAAAGACACTCCTTTCATCTGGGCTGACACTGTTCAATGCTCTTTGGATTCCCTTAAGAATTCCTTAACACACACGCCTCTCTTTCACCCACTATATTATACATGATACTATATCCTTTATTTGGTTTCCTCTACTACCACTATTTATATGGTGTTAGTTCAAGAGGATCATAACAGTGATGAACATGTGATCTACTATCTATGTAAGAGTCTTTCTAGTCCTGAGCTCTAATATTCGCATGTTGAAAAGTTGTCTATGGATGCAGTTATTTCCATCCACATATTTCACCATTACATCCTGCTACACACTACCACAGTCATCATGGAATCGAACCCCATGTACCATATCTTAACTTGTCAAGTCCTTGGGGGAAAATATTCCAAATGCATCCTTATTCTCCAAGAATTTGATCTTGATTTTTCCAAATAAAAAGATAAAAAATCATTGGTTTTTGGGGAACGGATCTACGATATTCCCTATATTGATGAGGATACTGATCCCAATGATTCTCTTCCTAACAAATCCATGTTCCGTATTAGCACTTCCGATCCTTGGTATGGAGAAATCCATGTTCCACATTAGTACGTTCGATCCTTGGTATGGAGATATTCTCCTTTATCTCCAAACCCAATGTTTTTGGCCATAAATTTCACGTGACGAATCTCATCGTATCTGCCACCATTCTAAATGCTACCTCATCATCATCGACACTTTGTACCACTGTGGTATTGATATTGTCCTATGACGTTGTTTAACCCACAATGAGGTTGAATGAGTTTTAAGTGACTGCCACCTTGGATCTTGTGGTGGTCATTTTTCTGGTATGGCTACAGCCCAGAAAATATTATGTGCCGATTATTTTTGGCTTTCTATATTCAAAGATTATATCAAGGCCATCAAACAATTCCCACCCTGTCAAATCTTTCAGAAAAAAATCACGTACCCACCCTTCTTCGTTGCATCCCATTTTTACTGTCGACCCCTTTGCAAAATGGGTCATCAATTTTATGCAATGTAACCCCCCCTCAGTCGAGGTTCATGGTTATATCATCATTCTCGTTGATTATTTCACTAAATGGGATGAGGCTATGCTTACATTTCGTAACGATTGTCATACTGCAACACTCTTTTTTTTTTTACCACATCATAGCTTGCTTTAGTGTCTTGCAAGATATTATTACCCATCATGGATCCCACTTCCAGAACTAGATGATGAGTAAATTGCACATCAATTTGGGTTTTCTCCATGAAAACTCATCCCCCTACTATCCTCAAGAAAACAGACAAGTTGAATCTATCAACAAATTCCTAAATACCATGGTCCCATGCATGGTGGGGATGAACAAAACCTCTTGGAACGTGCAACGTTCCTCCACACTGTGGCCCTATCGCACTTCGATGAAAACTGCAACTGGATTCACACCATTCTAGTTGGTATATGATATAGAAGTAGTGTTACCAATCGAGTGTGAGATTCCTTCATTGAAACTTACAGTGGAACTCCTGCCTCACACCTCTTCTGAAGAGGAACGATTCATGTGTTTAACCAAGTTGGACGAAACACATCATGATGGTTATCTCGTTAATGAGACATATAAAAAATGAATGAAAAGTCAATATGACAAATCCGTTCAACCTCATGCTTTTGTATAAGGAGACTTGGTCCTAGTTTATGACCAAGCTCATGAAAATCTGGGGAAAGGAAAGTTATAACCTATGTGGCATGGGCCTTATATCATAAAACTTATGCTACATAGAGGCACCTACGAGATTGTCGACTATGATGGAATATCCCTCGGTGAGCCTCAAAATGGGATTTAACTCAAGAAGTACTATGAATAGAACATCTATCATGTGTGATTTGTACATTATTGTACTATATACTTTTGATTTGGTGTGTCTTTTCTCTTGCATGCACGATTTTTGTGTTAGGTTCTTATACTTTGTCTTATGATTGCATGTGCATATGACATCTCCCTTTCTCATCTTTGTTGGGTTTCTGGATGGATCTAGTCGACACACCTAGAGCATTTCTTGTGCAACTTGGGTCATCTACCACTCTGGTAAGATGGTGAGTTCAAGAGGAATTTGGCTCGGATCGACAACCAATAACATGCCATAATATCTGTAAGTTTTAAACCTGCGAAGTAAAGAAATGCATATAGATTCTTAAGCAATACAGAAATTAATCAATGGCTCATACACAGAGTACACAGAGATTTTTACCGGAAACCCTCAACCGGGAGCAATACGTAAATTAATCAATGCTCATAAGCACAGAAAGGTACACGTGAGATTTTTACCCAAAACCCTCAACCGGAAAACCTTTCTTATTTTCATTATCTCAATCTTCACCCATTCTACCATACAATATATACAATGTTTTAGGTATCTACGAAATACCTAAAAATCTAACTCAATCCGGGATTAATTTCTACAAATCGTTCAAAATAGCAGAAAAATCCCAGCAAAACCAAAATTTCGGGCATTGCCCTCAATGTCGCAGGTAAACTGTGGGGCATACCTTTCCCCCGGGACCCCCTAGGAAAGAACCTCGTGCACACGGCAAAATTTAGGTGAAGGGACGGCTGATGCTTGTCAGATCCGACGACCCACATACACACACACATGCAAAGAATATAACACACACCCAAATATTCTCCCACTTGTTGTTTTCTTTTGCATCCAGGGGTCCAGGGATCATAGGTAGTCAATTCAAGGCAGCAATTCCCATTGTTACTCTACACCAAGAGAAATTTTATGTACGGACATACTATTTCACGAATCGCGCATTCTTCTCAGTGTCAAACCTTTCCAAAGAATACCTTCTTTTCCCTCAACCATGTCTCACAGCGCGATATTGAACATCAATATGCTTTGTCTTCTAAATACGATGCTTGTGTTCTTTTACGTGAATATTGCACTCCCACTATCACAGCCTATCTCACCTGTTGTACCAACCCAATAATTCTAACACACAATCTTTGTAAATCCATGTTGCTTCCTTGCTTTATGAGTGGTTGCCATGTATTCAACTTCTATATATGAGAGTGCCGGACTACAAAATTTGCCTTTTCTCATCCAACCCATTGCTCTCCAAATAAGTTAAACACATACCCACTTGTAGATCTCCTATGATCCAAATCTCCGTCCCATTCTGCATCCACAAAGCAATGCAACAAGGTCCACTCTCGTTCAACTGTCTTCCTTTGGTATCACAATCCATAACCGGTGGTGCCACAAAGATACCTCGAAGACCTTCTTTTACCCAATGCTCCTTCCCCCGGTTTTGACATATACCCGCTTCAAAACTCCCACTAAATGTGCAATGTCCAATATAGTAAAAACCATTACATCAAAGTGCCAATCAGACTGCAGGAACATGGGACATGTCCTTTCTTCTTCCCCTCGCGGTCTTGGGACACCGACCAGATAACTTTATACCCTATAGAATAGGGAACCTTGACCGCCTATTTCCATGCATATTAAACCTCTCGAATATCGCTTTCAACATATTTTCTTTGATTCAACCAGAGTTTCCTGTTTGCACGGGTCTCTTTTTAATCTCCATTCCCGCACGAAGTTAGCAACACCGGAACCTTCATGTCAAATTTGGATGATAGTCATGATTTCACCTCCTTGATAAAAACCATGTTATTTCCTACCAACAAATATCAACATACAACACACTACATAAATGCATGATTACCAACCCGCTTAACATACAGTTGATCAGCCCTCGCCTTACAAATCCTAATCCATAAGGATGCCAAACTTGGTACCACATCCTAAATGATTTTTCCACCATATAGTGACTTCTTTTAGCTTGGTAAACTAGCTCTTTCTTTCTCACTACAAAGCCTTCCTCGCTACTTCATGTAGATTCTTCTTCCAGATCCCCATGTAGGGAATGTTGTCTTCACATCCATTTGTTCCACTTCCTTCAAGATCAAAAAGCAACAAATCAATCATAAAAGAACGTCTAATAATTTGCATCCTTAGCAAATGAGAAAATCTCACTCAAACACCTTCCACCACTGGAATAACCCTTTTGCTACAACCTAGCTGTATTTCCACTTTTACCTTCACAGATTAAACTTCTTCTTGAACAACCATTTGTTGCCAACCCATTTTCTTCCAGCTGAAAGCTCAACTATGTCCTATGCCCATTCTTAATCCAAGGCATCCATTTCTTCAACCATGGCCTCTTCCGTAGCTTTTCTTACTATCCTCAATTCACCGCTTCCCCGATACTGGATCATCAATGGGCATTAGATAAAGAAAATTTGGAACGAAAATCAAGTGGATTGTTCTTTCTGGTTGCCTTCTATCTCCTCAATCGATTCTATATCAATACCGGGTATGAGGTTCTTCTTCCTGCTTCTTTTCTCCTCTCGCCTCTTTTCGCATGCTTCAGATTTTGCATCCAACTCAAGCTCTATATTTTATCGCCTGCCTCTTGCGTTTGTGGGAATTCCTATTTGGACACATCTTTTACCTCTCTCAAACCAACATCTTCATTGTAAACAATTTTCTTGGTTTCTCAGTTCCAAAGCTTATAACCTTTTCACACCATCTTTATAACCAATAAAGATACACTTTTCAAATTTTTTATATATCCAAATTTTACTCCTATTTTCTGTTGGAACATGTGTATAAGCATCACAACCAAACACCCTAAAATGTTGAAGAGAGGATTTCTTCTTATTCCATACCTCGTGTGGAGTCATATCATCCAACATGAAGGTGCAGGATCATTGACCAAAAGTACATGTCAGACTTCATACTTCAAAATTCTTTTTCCAACTCCTGTCTGAGCATGCTCCTTTGATTTTTCCATCAATGTCATGTGTTCATCCTTTTCCGCAACTCCATTTTGTCGAGGAGTGTATGGAGTATTCTTTTACCTTACTATACCATACACTTCTTACAGAATTCTTCAATTCATTTCCGCAGAATTATCCACCATTATTATCTGTTCTCAATAATTTTATTTTCTTCTTCATTCCATTTTCTACCATAGCCTTAACTCTTTAAATTTATCAAATACCTCGATTTAAGAAAATAAATCCATGTGTTCCTTGAAAGTCATCTATGAATGAAACATAATAATAATGCATTTACCTAGGGATGGAACAGAATCTGTCCAAACACACTGTATCAACTCTAAGATCCTCATTGCTCTTGTAGCACCGTGATGGGAATATTACTTGATTTTATTTACCATATATACAACATTTATAGAAATAAAAATTTGATGAGTAATCAAACATACCTTCAAGTTTCAACCATACCTTTACCATTTTGTGTTTGAAGGCCCTTTTCTCCTATATGTCCCAGTCTTTTGATGCCACAACATGGTCTTTCTTCGACAGATGGTCTTGTCTCCTTCTTCATTTTTCAAGGAAAAATGTGAACTGCTATTAACCCATTAGTATAAGTTCTTCCCAACAACTTGTAAAAATTTCAATAATGAACTCCCCTCATCAATACCATTGCTCCTCGTACTATCTTACAAATGTCCTAAATACGCCACTCCCGACCAACTGTTGGCCATATTAGGCTTCCTCAAGGTTTTTGGGAATGTGTAGAAACCCTGTGAAAGAGTTCTAATCCTTCCATCGCTTAGCAGCAACTTAACCCTTCCATGTCCCAATATTTTTCTTGTCGAGTCATCTCTTAGGAATATATCACCACCATCATATTTTTCATATTCGTGAGAACCACTCTCAGAGTCATATGATATGATGCACCTGATATGATCAACCATACACCATGGTCTGCATGTGTACTTTTAGATGCTAGGTAAACATCACCTCTCCTTCTTCTGGAGGTTTTCACCTCCTGAAGAGGTACTATCATATCCTTTCATTTTTTCAACCTTCTTAGACTTGCACTCTTTCTTATAATGCCTTTTTTTACCACACTTCCAAGATTTCCTCAAAGATTTTCCTCGGGACTTAGATCTACCTCAGAGACGATCTCCGTCCCGGCTTGCACTGTGGTTCCTCGCCTGGTACTTCTCTTACAAATAAAGCATCTGTAATGTGACTATCCATGCTTTTCTTCATCTCTTAAGATAACAAAGATGCAATCCTAACGAATGGGTAGATTGAGTGGTACCACCATTGCTACAAACTGTATTGTTATCCCAGGAGTCCTGCAAAGAACATAACAAAGTAGCTACCTGTCTCTTCCTCGCGAATCGTAATATTAATGCATCCAAGTTGACTTACCAGAGTATTGGGAAGGCATTTAGATGTCTTCCACATAGGACTCCATCTTCCATCCTAAGATGATACAACTTCTTTGAAGAAACAACTTATATTTACCGTGGACTTTGATTGATACAAATTCTCTAACTTATCCCATAGTCCCTTCGCTGTAGATTCTCCCGACACATTCAACAAAATCAATTCAAGAGTCGAATGGTACTCTTTGCTCTTTTGTCTAACTTGTCCCAATCTTCCTTCGGCGTACCAGTAACTGGTGTACTAGTAATTTGCGTACTGGTAGGTTGTGTACTGCAAGAGTCGTAGGTTGTAGATGTGCACCCAGATGTTTCAACCACAACGACCACGTTCTTGTCTAGCACCTCCATCTTGGAAGCCTTATAGTTCAAAGTTTTACCATTGAACTTCTCAATACCAATTCTGTGATGAGTCACATTCCTTTACTTCACTTTTAATCTCCGAAAATATCCCACTGAACCAGTTTGTCGCTGCAGTAATCTAAGATAAACTTTGATCTATCAAGACCATTAAACCCCGAACAAAGGCGCCCCCTCTGGCTTTCAAAACATGCTCGATACCATATAAGTTTGAACCCAATGGCAAAGAAGAAATGAATATAGATTCTTAAGAAATACATAAATTAACGTCGGTCGCTACTGTAGGTACACATAGATTTTCTACCGAAACCTCAACCGAAAACCTTTCTATTTTCAATACATTCGCAAATTTCACCATTCGCTAATATATACACTGTGTATTCAGATACCAAAACCCTAATCCCTTAATCCGGGATTAATTTACAAATCAGCTAAAAATAACGCAATTTTCGTATCTGACGCACCCACACACACACACATGCAATGAATATAACACACACCCAACAATATCATGCCATCATCGGAGTCTTAGTTGAAGCTTCTTCTCTAGGTATAACTCATTCGATTATTAACCTAGACTCTCAACTCGTGGTCTATCAGCTTAATTGATATTATGTCATTCGTAACCCAGTCTTAATATGTCTACACTTAAGGGTTTTTCATCTAGAAATATCGTTTGAATTTCTCCAATATAGACACATACCGAGAGAACTTAATACAACATCAGATTTTTTAGCTGATTAAATATTGGATCGATACCTTGCGCATCGATAAAACATTCTTGAAAAACATGAATCATATGTAAACAAAAACATCACATAAGATAAAATGCAACATCTATAGGCACTACATAACTCATATATATATACAGATGCGTAATAACAAAAGTTTGTTTGAAAATACATCGTCAAATAGTACATAACTGGGAAAAAACATCTGGGCCTTCATTCCCATAACATCATCATAAAATACTAAAAAATCAACTGAGGACCTTAATCATCCTCCTATATTACATTGTGCTCTATATATCACACTACTCCTTGGGCCACCCAACAAAGAAAATGGGTAAGACTCTTGGGAACCCAAAATGTATGTCGTTGTAAATGGAGAGGAACATCTCACCTTCTGAGAGGTGGTACACCCATGGTCAAACCTCAAAGGTTCCTCTCTACCTCTCGAAGTCCTCCCATGATAAAGTCATGCTCAACTGCTATCTGTGCATCTCCATGACACCCAAGTGATGACATCTCCATCGGACGTGATGCACCTCTGTCTGCATGATGAAACACAATATTTTTAGATCCCTCATTGTACAAATAAAAAAAATATAAAAAAAAACAAAATTACTTGGCAAGGTTTATTTTTGTACCTGACGCATCCCATTGGATTCCATCGGGAAGTACTAGGTATTTTTTACCTCAGAAGTCCACCCCACATAATGGATTACCTCGATAACCACTAATTGTCTCCTCCACCATGTGAATAAGCCATATGTCAATTTGAATGTTGAAGGATCATTCCCCAACCTAGGAGATAAACTAGTCCACCTCTCCATATGAGGCTCAATGATTGGATGCACTATCAATGAAAATTGTGGCTACATCTAAGGAACCTACTCTATGAAAAACAAAACTATAAAAGAACCATACTCGAACTTCTTTTGTCTACTCATCCTACACTTGGATATTTGTTCCTTGACATTTTGAAGGAACCCTGCACTCCACTTGAACATCCTGGGCTCTAAACATTGTAGGGAATATGCCATCTGTGATTTTGAAGCCAAATGACCACTAGTACTACCAACCAATTTGGTGATGGAGAATACAATCGATCGAAGTGGCAAGTCCCTTACATCTTTTATCATGATTTGACCACGTACCAACTGTGATCTTGGTATACAATGCTCAACAACATATTCCTTAGTTGGTTGAGGATTTTCCCGGTGTCTGGACAAGAGAATGGGTTCCCCTCTACTCAAGATCCCCTTTATAAAATATACATAATATATCTAGAGCTGAAGCATGTGTGGTCTGATGCAAAATTATTTTTCAACATCGTCCCATAATCCAATCAAATACTCAAGTAGTAGTACTTCATTTTTCATGTTTTGGATCTTGAAATACTTGAGTAACCCACAATTTCACAAATATTCCCTCGCTTGAGGGATTTGGAGAGTGGTAATATCATCAAAATCACATTCTCTCTCTTTCCACTCTATCATGGATAAACAACCAATGAAATCTACAAATGCACCATTTAAACATAATTAGTCATTTTTTTATGGAAGAAAGTTGTTTCTATTTAGCCCAAAAGACAATTTTTTTGCGTTTTTCACCTAGCACTCCCTCAAAACTACCTACAGATCTCTAGCGCTCCCTAATAATGTGCACCAGTGTGATGAAATCATAGTTGGTTCTCCCCTTAATGATTTGATGGAGCATCGATCCGATTCGACGCTCTAGGGATTCTTAAAGAGCCCAGAACGCTCAAAACAAAAGCTAAAAGACTGAAAAAAAAAATCATAAAAAGTGATGAGATGGGAATTATGACCAACCTGGTCTAGAAGAATCTATAAATAGTCACTCATAGCCCCCACAGTTTTTGCTCAAAAAATGCTTCCCAAAGGTGGAAAATTCCAAATATGGAGGAGTTTGGTAAAAAAACAAATGGTAAATGAATTTTTGACCTATTTCACTATTTGATAGGTTCGTTTTTTTATATTTATCCTTATTATAAAGTCATTTTTGGGTTTTTAATCATTTTTGGAGAAGTTACTAATGCTTTGGGCCCAAAACTATCTATATTTACAAGATTTCAAGAAACATCTTTCAACAACCTTGTAACACTGACAAGCATATTCTTTGTTTTTTCTCGCGCTCGCAAAAACATGAGAATGTAATCGAGTAGAATTTTATCAAATTTTCATACTTGTAAAGGTTATACAAAGAAGGAAACCCCTAGATTCATATTTAATCTCTTTTCAGACTCTCTAAATATGAAAAGATTGTCGAGTGGCCCTACTTCCTTTCACGCTCGTTAAAAGGTCTCGAAAGGGCATCTCACAAGTAGAATTTTATCTCTCTTTTGGACCTCGGAGACTAAAATTACAAAAAAGTCAACCCTGGAGTTGACTTTAAGTTATTTTCAGACTCTCTAAACATGCAAATCCACTGATTTTTCCTTCTCTATCAATCTAGAAGGGAGCGTTGCAACGCTCTGTTTCCCGTTTTTAGGGAGCCCTGATTGGTTGAGAAAATCATGGGAAGAAATCCCCCTTTTCTCTAAGGACAACTATAGATGATCTAAGTTGGTTTGGCTCGAATCTAATCTTTAGGCCGCATATAAGGGAGATAACACAACTGATGGAGTCATGTCCTCAACTTATCCCAAATATAACCAAGGTGGTTGAGCTTCTTATAACCTATAAAGGGAGGCATTCTCATGGTGAGGAGGGGGAGAATAATCAACAAAAGTATAGTGATTCTGATCGTGGATATTTCGAGAAAGGGGTTGGACAAGGAGGAATTGGAGAATTTGTTGCAACTGTATCTACATATTGTAAGTATCTTTTTAATGTTCTCATTAATATATGCTTGGCCTATTTTCTTGAAGTTTGTGTATTATTTCATATGCTTGTCTATTATGGATGAATTTGGTTAAAAATAATCTTGATAGAGTAGGAAGTCTTTTTTTTCTTCATTGTCCATTGAATTATAGATATAGTGTCATGCTAAGGAGCTTGGAGATCAAGTTCAGATTGGATTAATCGAAGACAAGCTTCAGAACAAGGTACATCATACTTTCTTCCTCTTTTTATTTTGATTAGATTAACTATATTTAAAGGGATGTTAGTGCATATTTTCATATTTTTGTCTTCGTATTAGGGGTCTAGAATCCAAGAGGATATTCACCTGTCCGCAGGGGAATTTTCCTATAACATAGATTTACTCCAGAGTTCGAGAATTCAGAGGTTTTCTATCTATCCCTGACCATCTACCATCGGCGATCAAATATTTTTTTTGTCCGGGGAAGAGAAAAACTTCACCAGAATATACCGATCCTCGAACATTAGTCATCGATGATCAAATATTTCCCTTGGTCGGTCTTCAACCATTCACCCAATTCACTTGACCGTCGACCATCATCTGTTGGTGATTTTTGTTGGCGAGATTCCACACTTAGAATTTTTGACAAAATCACAGGTGAATGTGGGTCGTTGATCTCCCGACCAAGATTATCTTGACCTTTGGTTTTCTCCAACTCCCCAAACATCCAAAATCAATAGGAATTGTCTATGTTTCTCATTTTTCAAATCGTAGAATCAATCCCAACCATTGATTTGGTAATTCAACCAAACTTTTCAAATGTTCAAATTTTTAAAAACATTTCCAAGGACAAATCGAGATAGTTGATCCAAGATTGAACATGATCTCAACCGTTGATTCTCCAAACTTTGTCCAGCATTATGGCGGCTATTAAAACTCAAATTTTCAACCTTGAAATTTGAATTTGACTCCACAACTTCGCATATCGAATCCATTAACTTCTTAGACAATCCCAGAATCATTCAAAATCATATACATTCACGAATTTGTGAGATTTCACTCAAATGGTTCCACATTTTCCCCCAAATTTGCACATATATATATAAAATTTGTCATAGCGAATCTTCCCAATTCACACTTGTTTTGGACTGTAACAGTCTTGTGTTTGAACTAGAATCTTCGATACCAATTTGTAATGTCCCCAACCGCCGAATCTAGGAAACACCACTACATTTATTTTATGTTACTAAACTGTAACATACCTAGCCTCCCATGGAATGTCATGCCACACCAAGAATGCACCTCTTAGCTGATCTGGAAACTATGATAACACTTAATCAATAAATAAGCATGAAATACATACATGCAATGTTCAATATTCATACCACAAGATAAAATACATGCACAATATATCATGCACAACATTAGCTAGAAAGCATGCATATTGTAGGTACAATCTCATGTAGAATAATTGGATATGTAGAAGAATAAATAAATAATAAAAGGAAACCATAACAAAGAGAACTTATCTTTTATAAACGTAGACACCAACTGGTTGCAGACGAAGGATGTTCCACCCAATCGTAGACAATGTTTTTCCAAGTCTCAAAAATAATGTCACCCTCGATCTAGGACTATCCATCCACAAGGACGATTCCATAGTGTTACTTGGATTCCCAAACCAGTCAGCACTCAGGCTCTCATAGGCTTCTCCAGCACTCACAACAATCCAAGTACCCAACTCTATTCTACCCATCCTACACCACCTAAGAGAATATAATTCCACCCTTCTCTTCCACACAGTCCCTCAGGAAGTCCCTCTCCATCCATGGCTCCAGTGCAACTAGTCCAGAATCTCCATGCTAGGACTCTCAAGACTTGCAGTTATGATCAAATTTGATCACAAGCCAATCATATCAGACATGAAGGCCTCAAATCATGGCTAGACTGCACCAACAATATCTAAATCCAATGAAATCATGGCTGCTCTTCATTAGTTCATCTTCCTTTGCCAATCCAAGGAGCCAAAATGAGGAAAGATGAGTGAGTGAAGGAATGGATGGAGTGCATACTCCACGAGAGAGGATTAATAGTGAAACAAAAGGGTGAATGAACATGTGAGGTGACCAACAACAACACCAAAATGTGGACATGAATGGGAGTATTTTCCAATGGGAGAACGAACCCCTTCCACAGACCAGGGATGGGTTTTTGTAATTTGTAGGGTTCAAGAACCTATTGTCCTTCCCCCAAGAGCTCACATAAATTATTACCCCCCCATTACACAAAATGGGTAATACAAAATAAATAATCCCTTGTCCCCTCAAGCCCCCTCTCTTGTTGAATCATAGCACCCTATAACTCTAGTCCTTGTCCATCTAGTAGCCAATGATGTATATATTATTAATAATTATCAAAACATTACATTTCTTAGGCACAATAGCCTTTTAATATTTTTTTGGGCACTCTGGATCTCAGCAATGCAACAATACATTATTTAATATGGGGACTCAAAACCCAGGGTGTTACACTGAGCAAGAACTATGGATTATATGCTTGTTGATAAGTTTTGCTTTTTGAATTTTGAAATGTGTGGAGAGTGTTATTTGAAAAGTGTGAAAACAAAGTATTTGGTTTTGAAAGTGTTTTCTTACATAGACTATAATCAACAGACATAGGAAATTATCTATTATTGGCACATACAATGCATCAACTCTATTGATTACGGAACTGGATTGACATATGAAATTATTGCAATAAATTGAACATATAATTGCACCAACAGGTGCCTCGACTTGCATGATGTCATTGGCATGTTGGAAGGCCATTGGCCAACATGAGTTGTCTTTGTCACCCATGTTGCTAACAACAATTGACAATCGATATTTTAGACCACATTGATTAATTCCCTCCTTCCCCGTGCAGTTGGAAGGAAAAACCGTGTGCATCGAGGTAGAAGTCGTCGATGCACCTCTCGACTACAATATTTGGTTAGGGCGGATATGGATGTACGTTGTGAAATAGGTTGTATCCACCATTTTTTAGGTCTTATGTTTTCCTCACGAAGGTCGGGTCATAACCATTGATCATTTATCCTTCTTCCATATTGACCTTTCATCGGGGTAACCCACGGTCTCGATGATTGACAACACACAAACAGGTACTGTCAAATTAGGTCTCATATTGTTTCCACATCTAATGGGGAATTTTGATTATCTGCCACCTGCCAATGATTTCAAGTTTATTTCGGTTGTCCCCGAACATCTGAAGGTTGTGATATTTCAAGTCACTTCTTTTAGAACAAGTTACTTTAATGACCCATGTATTTTACCTTCCCCATAGGATTCGATGGAATGGGTAGGGAACACTGGTATGGATACCCTTATCTGCTGCTAAGGTTGCATACAATATTGTCCAGTAAGCCTTGGCCAACCCTGATCTAGCTCCCCCACAAAAGCTAGATCATGTTCTCAAGCCTATTTGGTCTCAAGACTCTCTGGCCATGCATGATCCTTTGGACATAGTTTCCATTTGACGAGGATATTTTGGAGGAAATGACTGGGAGATATAAACATTGGGACGATCTTCACCACATATCTTATATTTTACCGGAGGTGAGGAGAGTAGAGGAAGGAGAGTTCACTAAGACCTTGAATGTAGATGTTTCTTGTCCTGTTAACCCTCTGGCCACACACAAAATCTATGCCAATGGAAACATGGAAAGTAGAGTTGAAATGATTCCTATCAACATCTCTAGAACCCCTGGCATCATGAAAAATGTCTTCGTTAGAGAATATTTTTCCTCTAAGGAGATTCATATTTATATTGAATTATTTAAAGAGTTTTGTGATGTTTTTTCCTGGTCTTATGAAAATATGCTAGGAATTGACCCATGTATACTTGAACACAAGATTACAACTTACCATTATGCTAATCTCGTCTGATAGAAGCTTTACCTAGTCAATCCTTGCAAGGAAGTGATCGTCAAGGCTGAGGTAGAGAAACTCATCAAGGATGCTTTTATCTTTCTAGTGCAATTGAAGGAATGGGTGTCAAACCCTGTTCTTGTCAATAAAAATAAAGGTATGATCCACATGTGTATGGAATTTTTTCAAATGAAAAAATATTTCCTGAAAGATAATTTTCCAACCCCATTCATTGACCATATTGTCGATGAATGTGTGGGTTATGAAGTATTTTCTTTTATGGATGGTTTTTACAGGTACAACCAGATTCATATCAATCTCGATGACTAGCATAAAATGACGTTTATATGTCCTTGGGGTACATTCATATACATGAAAATTCCTTTTGGCCTTAAGAATGTTGGAGCCACTTTTCAGCAGGCCATGTCGTTTTCCTTCCATGACCTCAAACACATAGTCGAGGTGTATCTTGATGATATAGTATCACCTTCTCGTAAGATATCTAATCATCCCACCCACTTATGACTTATCTTTGAGAGGTGTCTCTAGTACCGGATTCTCCTTAATACGAATAAGTGTAGTTTTTGCGTAACATCAGGTCACTTTTTAGGCTTTATTTTGTCAATTAAAGGGATCATGGTCGATCCTCTAAAGGTTGAGGAAATAGTTCAATTTCCTCCCCTGCTCACAATCCCTCAACTTCAAATTCTATAGGGGAAATCGATATTTCTTAGACATTTTGTTTCTAACTATGTCGAGATTACTAAAGGTTTTATGTGTCTCTTGAATAAAGGAGTCCCATTCTATTGGGATGAAGCGACTCCGTGCTCTTTCGAAGCATTGAAATGTTCTCTAATGTCTGTCCCTCTGCTCAGTCCACCAGATTATGGAAAGGTTTTATTGTTGTATTTGGCTACTGTAGAGTCTACCAATGGCATGGTATTGGTCCAAGAGGATGATTCACTCAAAGAGGACGTTATATAATATCTTAGCCGAGGCTTGGTAGGACCGAAACTCAACTACACACATTTTGAGAAACTTGCTATGGAAGTTGTCCATGTTGTTCAAAATTTTTGTCATTACATATTACTTCGCAAGACCACCTTCGTAGCTCTTGTGAACCCTTTTCAATATGTGTTAACACGACATGTCATCGGCGGGAAAATAAGTGGATGGATAGTCATCCTGTAATAATTTGACTTGGATTTTGTTTCGGCAAAATCTAGAAGGTCCTTGGTCTTTGATGAACTAATTTCAGGACTCCCGGTCAAAAGTGGTAACTATTTTCTTGAAGAACCACTGATAAATGGGGATTTTTTCCTTATTGCATCTTTAGACCCTTGGTATGGAGATATACTTGTGTATATTCAGACTTTGATGTGCCCTACCTATGCTTATCTCAATGAGAATCAACGAATACATTATCAAGAAAATAACTATATTATCATCGATTATAATTTATATCATTGAGGAGTTGATTTCATTCTTCGTCGTTGTCTCACTCATGAAGAGGCAGAGTTTGTGTTGAATGATTGTCACATTGAAGCATTTGGTGGTCACTTGTCTAGGTTGGCCACAACCCAAAAAATTCTTTGCGTTGGATACTTTTGGCTCTCGTTGATAAAAGATTGTGTAGAAGTGATCAATAAGTGTCACCCATGCCAAATATTCTCTTGGAATATGTAGGCACACCCTGCTCCCATTTTTCCAGTTATTTCTATTGGTCTCTTCACCAAGTGGGGGATTGATTTTACTACATGTCATCCGACTTCAGCTAGGGGGCATCGTTATATCATTGTGGTGGTATACTAATTCACTAAGTGGGTCAAGGCCATGCTGACATTTAGAAATGATGGAGAAATGGCTACAATTTTCATTTTTAAGTAGATTGTAGTTAGGTTCGGTATTCTGAAGGAGATTGTCATAGACAATGGAAGTCACTTCCAGAACAATATGATGTCTGGGTTAACATAAAAACTTGGGTTTAAGAAAGAAAATTCATCACCCTACTATCCATAGGCAAATGGTCAAGTGGAGGATGTTAATAAGTCTCAAGATTATTCTCCAACGAATGATAAATTCATCCAAATCGAATTGGCATTTTATGTTGTATTCGACACTTTGGGCTTATCGAACCTCAATCAAGACTGCTACCACTTTTTATCCTTTCCAAATAGTT
This sequence comes from Picea sitchensis, assembly GCA_010110895.2. Taxonomy (NCBI): domain Eukaryota; kingdom Viridiplantae; phylum Streptophyta; class Pinopsida; order Pinales; family Pinaceae; genus Picea; species Picea sitchensis. Next base: position 44,909 of record SNQJ01S0065040.1, on the reverse strand, counting down.
TATGGGATGGAGGTAGTATTTCCCATAGAGTGCCAAATTCCCTCTCTTAAGTTGGAAGTGGAACTACTTCCCAACACTACTCCACTTGAAGAGCATATTCTATATCTTGAGCAGCGCCAAGATGCAGCCTTGGCCAATGAGGCTCACAAAACAAAATTCAAGTGTCAGTACAATCGATCCGTCCTCCCTAAAGTTTTATATGAAGGAGATCTTGTCCGGTTCTATGACCAAGATAAATATCCCTTAGGGGAAGGAAAATTCAAACCCATGTGGTACAGACTGTTCATTGTTAAGAAATTTTTAGAAAAGGGTTCCTATAAACTAGTTGATTTTGATGGTCATGCTTTATTGAATCCTATAAATGGGCTCTACCTTAAGAAGTATTACGCTTAGGTCGGTCATGTGGGCGTGAATTATTGTATATAATATATAGCTTTATTTATACATTTTTATCTTTTTGTCCTATGGATGTGTAGTTTATTTTGTTTTTTTTTACTGTGGAAGATGTCAAGTGAGTCTGAGGTCTATGTTGGGTTCACAGATGGTGATATTCGACACACTCAGAGGCTTGTTTCCGCAACTTGGGTGATCTTCATGCCCTTTGGTCATTTGATTTATTCTGGAGGTATTTGTCTGGGCGAAGAAACCAATAATGTTGTCGAGTATAATTTCATAATAGAATTAATGAGTGATGCCTTGTCACATGGTATTTCTCACCTCCTTGTTTATATAGATTCTCAACTGGTCATGTCTTAGTTAAATGGAATATGTTGTCTCTACGATCCCACCCTTCACTGATGATTTCTTAGGGTATGTATCTTAGAACACTATTTGTATTATATTACTTATATTCATGTTCTTAGAATATCTAATTAACTAACTGATACATTGGCTAATCATGTGTTAGATTGGAATATTGCTCACACATAAAACTAAAATAACACACATACACACAAATGTAAACACATTTGTACAAAAAAAATTATGCATAAGGAAACAATATGTATATATATAATGATATGTCCAAAAAATAAGGTCACAAATACAAAAGTGGGCCAAAAATCCTCAAATAGATCCAGTATACATCGTTGGGGTCAAGCCCTCACTACATAAAAGAGTACAAAAAAAGTTCCCTTGAGACATATGTGTTCAAGTCCTGGCTATGGCCTAGGCCTATTGTCCCTAGTATAATGAACTACAACATTTACAAGATGTCGAAACAACTGAACCCAAGTCCTAGGTACCCCTACAACTTGCGACTGCATGGCTAGGGGTAGGTCCCCAATCTCGGCCATCAAAACTGGATGAATGAGAGTTGTTAGGTTCCTCTCCACTCGTTGCAATACTCTCTCATCCTCTCTGGATGGTGGTCCTCCTGTGGATGTTGGGCCTCCTACTATTGTAGGTATGGAAAAATCTTGAGGAAAATTCTTGTTCCTATGAAGTTAGTTGGTCATACTAGTCCCACATCTATATATAACAGATTATTGAGCTAGTACTTCTATGTTACCATAAAAAGGATAATATTTAAAAAAATATAAAATAAAATAACTTTAAAATATGAAGTAATGTGTACCTATCTCTCTTTGCTTCTCACCAGGGGGTATAGGCATATTAGGATCCCTCAGGAAACTGATGCCTGTGTAGGGGTAGTCTTCAATTGAAGGAATTTGATGAAGCCACTAGTCAAAGAATTTTTCATCGAAGGCCTCCTGCACTCTCCCTACACCCTATCGAGGAAAAAAATATGCCCACCTGCATAATGATGGAAAGGAGGCAATATGGCCTTGTAATGTCTCTCGTGGGCTAAGTCTTAGCACTCTCTCTCAAAAAAAAGCACACAACACGGTCCCAAACCCGAAGTTCTTTTTTGTTATTCTTTGACAATCAATTAATTGTTTTTTCACACATGTGGGCATCATGGTGATCTAGTAAAGAAGGCAGCATGTAGACACTGATCTACACAATGCATTTATGCACATGAATCTTGATGAAATGTTGTGTACTATGTGATCCACCCAATCATGTAAAGTACTATCCACAGGTTGAGGCTTGTGATCTTATGAATTGGCACCTATGATCCTACTTTCTCAGTTCTATCCTCACAGTACATGCCAATACAATCTTTTATGTTGTGTGGTCATGGAGGAATGGTCCTCAAATTAACCGGCTTGCCCCTCCTAGAGATGTAGATCAGAAAGTATAAATCCTCAGTAGGTGCAGTCAATGATTGTATCTCTAGCATGATGGCCTATGCGTCTGGGTGCAAATACTCTTTCAAATTATTCAATAACCTGGGTTTTACCCTCATGAATGGACACTAAAAGAAATTCCACATACCACACTACTTGAGCATGGAAATGTCCCCTGGGTCCTCCTTGACCAAAATATCTAATTGATCATTCTCTCTCTCTTGTCAGTGAACATACAAATTGTTACATAATTTTTTTCTGATGTTAATCCTATAGACACAACTTGGAGTTGATTTTTCCAACGGGATTGTTAATGAGGTAAATCTATCAGAGGATTTTGTCATTTACCGAACAAGTGGAAAAGGACATGGTCAAACTCAGGCCTTATGATTTGAACGGTTGAGAATCCGAGCATGAATACCAATGGAATATTCATGTATCATGGATTTATGGATTAATAGAAGTTTTGACGAGTTATTGTAGTGATCATAAAGGCTATGAATGGACAGGGTGTGTGTGGCACATGGACTAGGATTCCGTTTGGATTCTCTCTCCCTCTGATTACAATGGGGTACCCATGATATTTACTGACGTACTTTAATGTACTCATGGATATTCTGATCCTTTTCTTCCAAGTAATCAATTTTGCACCAAAGTAATGCTTAGACTGAAAAAAACTGAAATACATGTCGTGACGCAACAATGCACACTCCGACTTTATTAACTGAATTTAAAAAAATTACAAAAATTTAAATCTAACTTCTATACATTCTCCTTTGTACTGGAGAAACAGTCCTTTAGCTCAGTCCTGAGAAATATAGGGTTTCAGGAGAGCACCATTCACCCATCCTAGTCACAATATACTATCTAGTTGTGCTAGTCTAACTATGCCAGAGTGTCAAATATCCACAACTATAAATGGGCCCAACCAATGCATGCACAACTTGCCTAGATGTTTTTGGTATCGACTGTCATAAAGTAGCACTTTATCTCCTTGCTCAATTTTTTTGGCCTTAATATGCCTCTCGTGCCATGCCTTCTTCCTAGATTTCTCAACGATTTTATGAAAGTCTTGTAAAAACCTGGTCTCATCAAGTTCTTTCAAATCCATAACCCTTTGCCCAACTAATTCATCCTCTAATATATGTGTAACTTGTGCGATGTAGAGACTAGAGGTAATGAACTCTGCAAGTACCACAAATTATTTCCCAGAGAATAGATGAAATTGAGTATACTTGTGAAGTTTCTTCATGGTCATCATGTAAGCCCACAAATTTGCTGGGACTTTGCCATCCTAATATTCCTTGTTTGCGCAAAAAACCTTCATCAAACCTCTTTCCAGAATCTTGTTAAATGCCTCCACTATTCCATTGTGTTGTGCATGGTAGGGGATGATTTTATGATGTCGGATTACAAACTCTGTCATAAGATTTTATATTGTACTACTGATAAAATGAACACCCTAATCACTAGTTAGAATCATAGGACATCCAAACCGAGTGATAATTCTTTCAAAGATAAACCTAGTAGCGATATTGGTCAAACAATCCTGAATATCTACTGCCTCAGGTCATCGTTTCAGGTAATTGGTTGTGGTGATAGTATACCTAGCCTTTGAGTGCATAGTTGTGGGGTTGATCGGTCCAATAAAATCAACCACCCACTTCTCAAATGCTTGCAGAGCTCGAATTGGATGAAGAGGAAATTCCTCTCATCATGATGGATTACCTACCCTCTAACAGATGTCGCAAGATCTAGCATATTATTTCACATCTTTGAAGAGTGTGGCCCGCTATAATCTAGCTTGGAGGACTTTCTGTGCAATGGCCTTTCCTCTGACATGACCTCCCACAAATACACTGTGGCTCTCCCATATAATGTCTTGTCTTTCATGGTCCAAACCGCACCTCCTAAGGATATTGTCTAGTCCCAACTTATACAATTTCCCCATGATTAATTCATATTTCACTACTTGAACCACCATATATTGTTTCTGAGTTGTGGAGTATGTTTCTAGGTAGGCCCCTGTACTCAGTAACATTTCTATGTCTTCCAGGTATTCTGGTACGACCTCAACTCGAAACAGGTCTACATTTGAGAGTTGATCATTGATTTCTCTGCCACTCTTCCATGACTCCAATCTGGACAAGTGATCGGGACCCACGCTGCATATTCCAGGTTTCATGATCACCTCAAATGAAAATTATTGAAACAATAATAACCATCGAAAAATTCTTCCTTCCAAGACAAGCTTGTTAACTAGATATTTTAACGTAGAATGATCAATAAAAAATTTAAAATGAGAGCCTAACAAGTAATGTCTAAACTTTTATAGAGCATAAATCATAGATAAACCCTCCCTTTCTGTGGTTGTATAGTTGTGTTCAACTTGTGATAGCTTCGTTCTAGAAAAATAGATGGGATGATTCGTATTTCCATCTCCTGGTTTCGCTAAGATCGCTCCCATGGAAATACGTGATGCATCCACGTGCACATGAAATTCCTTTTCCCAAATTGGAAATATCAAAATAGGTGTTGTGTTGAGCTTTTCCTTCAGGATGTCAAATGCTTGATCACACTATAGTGTCCACTGGAACAATTCAAACTTCTTTAATATATTTTCCATGGGTGCAGTAATATTCACATACCTTTCGATGAATTTGTGATAGTACCCTGTGTGTCCCATGGTTGGGCGCAATTGTTTAGTTCTCATAGCTAGTGGCATATTCAAAATGACCGCAACTTTATCTGGGTCTACTAACACTCCTTCTCAACATACTATGTGGCCTAACAGATTTCCACGTGGCACACAAAAAATACACTTTTTGAGGTTTAAAGATATCTGCAGTTCCTTACACCAATCAAACATCAGCCGTAGTAACGCTACATGTTCTTTCAATAGACTGTACACCATCCAGTCATCCATATAAACTTCTATAAATTTGTAAATAAATTCTCTGAAGGATGCTATTAAAATCCAGGAAAAAACTGCAGGGGCATTCTTTAGATTGAAGGGCATCACATTATATTCAAATGACCCCCAGTATGTTATGAATGTGGCCTTCTTTCTGTCTTCTTCGATAATTCTCACTTGGTGATACCCCAAAAATCCATTTGTAAATGAGTAAGACTCTTTCCCTGCAACCTATTCTAGCACCTCGTTAGTAAAAGGTGTGGGAAGAGGGTCATGCACACAAGAAAAATTAAGGCTTATGTAGTCTACACATACCCTAATTTCCTCTGTACCTTTATTTCTTTGGATGACTATGGGACTAACCCAATCTGCTTCTTCAACTAGAAAAATAATTCTGGCCCCAAGCATCTTGTCTATTTCCCTATTAACCTTCTCTTTCACCCTAGGTTAAGACGATATGTTCTATTCCTTACAGGTTTTGATCCTAGTTTTAGTTCGATTTTAATCCCTCCCATATCTCATTTTATCCATTTTATCTTTGACAATGTCTTTGGGAACATGTCCTCATATTCCCACAACAGGTTATGTATTTCCTGGTTAATTTTCTAATCCCAGTAATCTCCTACGACAACTATATTGGGTTGCTCGATAGTTCCTATGTTGAATTTTCGTAACTTCAATTGATGGTTATAAGAGCTATTAGTCTGACTAGGTAGTTTGTTATGGATTTCTCTACTTCCTTCTATTTCGTTAATGGTTAAATTTCTCATTTCTTCTAAATCATCAGGGTTTTCCAAATCCTTCTTGATTTTATAGAATTCTATGGGTGTCTTGAACATTTCCATTTGAAGCTTAGACTGAAGTACTTGAATATAATTAGAACATAACACTGGGTATGATTTCTTTTTACAAACATCGGTAAAAATAATTTCTTTAATTCTTTGCAAAACTATCTTAAGCTCTGGGTACTTAGTTGTAAAACATAAGTCCTTGCAAAATTGGTCTTCTAAAGTTTTCCAACTACTGGTCTTTCTTCTGGTCTCTTCATGAATGTACCAATATTTCAGTATCAGACCTAGCGAATGGGGAAATAACTGAACCCACAAGTGAGATGGTACTTCCGCAACTTGCCATTGCCTTACGCATTGTTCGATATGTGTTTTAGGATTACACTGTCCATTGAATAGTTGCGTAACTTGAAAATCCATATGCATATATGATTTTAGTTGATCCTTATCTTGAAATGTAAATTGGATAGCATGCATCACATCCTCCTAGTTCCTAATTATTTCTTTGTTACTACCCCACCACCTGGTAGGGGTGTCTTCCAGGGCTAAGTCTAGAACTACAATCCTTTGATCTTTTGTTATCTTTTTTTCCATGCTAACAGGAAAAATACCAAGTTCTAAGGTACCATTGTATGTCATATGTTCTCTAACCTCGGTTCCAACCCATATATTTTATCTGACAGTTGCACATCATCTTTAAAATATCTCATAGTCATCTTGTTTCCAACTGTCAAATGATAGTTTTGAATTTCCATCCGCCGATTGTATGCTCCTCCAACTTACTGATCCATCGGTCGTAGGATTGATGTAGTCTTCTCTCATTCCTTTTGTTATGGTGTATAACTGATCTATATCATCTCTTTCCATATTGTTGTCTGTTGTCTCCATGTATCGAGGGCCTACATATGGATCCAAGGGATGAACTACTTTTATTACATCTTATTCAAATGTCATAGTATCTCTCTTCAGGTCAATAACAACATAGTTATCTTAAGCCTAATCAATACCAAGTACTGAAGGATAAGGGTCCTCATCCCCCATGATTTTGATCACCTCAAAATCATCGAGATTATTTACTCCCACAACATCTATCTCCATACTCTCCAGCCTTCGTATTGGAAAAATATATTATTGATTGGCCATTCTCAATTGGATTGGGGAATATGTCAACTTGGGTTTCCCTAAAGCTTCCCAAGTCTTTTTAGGCAATATGTTAACATCATATCCTAGATCTAACATAACATCCTTAACATCTAACTCATCTAACTGATCTTTTAGTATAAACTCTTTCCTAGTTCATATTTTCCTTCTTTGCACTCTTTGAGTGTTATTCTTAGGAAGATTATTCATTATTCTAGATTCCATGGATTCCTCTGTTCCTAGGACTAGATACAGTGCATTGTGCAGCTTCTCTTTCAGCTGGTCATTCCCAAGAATATCATAAAATAACTGAAACCAAAGGTTGACTACATTTTGGGACTACTCAGGTTGTCTCATCTGGATTACGGGGTTTCGTGGTGTAGTGGGTGAGGTAGGGAATTTTGAAATATTAGGATAAATTGTGGGATGACGGGGTTTTAATTCTATTTCAGGGCCAAGGATACTCTGGAATAATTCTATTGCATCTTTAAGGAATAGATTCTATTTTATATGGTCATACATGTCCTCCTTGGGTGCTTCTTTCTGGATTTTAGGCAGATTATCAACATGTGCTCCAGTCTTTTCTCCTCCAAGAGTAATGATATTAATATTGGGTATTCATCCCTTGAATTCCCTCTTTATATCTGAGTCGATGAATTTGGATACTCATTGTCATACCCGATCTTCCCATTTTGAAATTAGCTCTAGGAAGTCTTCCATTGCGTGTAAATTGGTTCTGCAGTGAGAACAACATGACGGTCTCGATCGAGGACAATCCATAGCCTTGTGAACTTGCTCATAATAGTTGTAGAATATAATTCTTCCTCTTCCCTTGGTTCTTCCTCCTTTGAAGTCTCCTCCGGCTCCACCTCCTCGGCCTCTTCCCATTCCTTGAGGGGTTTCATTCACCCTGAATGATGTTGGATCCAATCTGTCTCCAAGTGCATCCAACACTCTACACTAATTCATAGCATGCATGGTAGATGTGCATAAATAAAAATTTATGTTATTTGGTATGGTAGAATCCTTCTGAATAATAGAGAACTACCTTGGCGCATGCCCATGAATTCGATAGATCTCACAATACTCAATTGACTGTGATGCTTCATTTCTAGGAAAGGCATGATACGAGGTTGGGGAATGGAATGGTAAATTCGTATATACTTGTGCAACTCCTCCTATGGGTCTTGATGAGGGTCATGTTGATGGGCGAAATTGACCGTCCGTCAACTGGAAGAGTGAGTCCGGTCTAGGGTTGTCTAAATAACCCAAGCCGTTTGGTGTAACTTGTTCTGATGGGTTTAATGGCTCTGTTAGCCAATCTAGGAATCCTAAAAGAAATGACTACAAGAGAGAAATAACTAAATAATTACTAAACATTATATATATGTACATATGTTCTAATGTAACTGTAGTAGTTGTATTTAAACAGAAGATATACAAGTCTCGTTTATTTACATGATTTACAAGATGCAAGTTTTAATCGAAACTTACAAAAATCGATGTGAAAAATGATTGCTTCTAGGAAGAAGATAAATAAAGCACATAAAAATATTTATTGTTTTTCTTTTATAAATTTAAATAATCTTGCAAAAAAAAAGTTAATGAAACATGAACATGTGGATAGTCAAAGCTGAACCATACATTCTAGTTTCAATGATATGTAAATGACAGAAAAATACAAAGAGGCTATCCTATCAGTGAATTAGTGAGGTGTATCCAAGCATCT
>SNQJ01S0065040.1:0-22407 GCA_010110895.2 Picea sitchensis | reverse complement strand
TCTCTTTCACATTTAATATGATACAGTAATATGATTCTTTCCTATAAATCTTGTTGTGTTTTATTGTATGATTCCTTGATCACATACATAGGTTTATATTGAGTTCATGTTATTACTATCACTTTGGTTGGTTGCATTCTTTTGCAGGATCATAATTGTATGAGTGTTGGAACGGAGCTAGGATGGCGATAGCGAGAGGAAACAATGTTTAAATGGTATGTCACCTATCCCTCTTTAGTTAGTAAATTCAATATTTAAAACTTAAGGAAAGCGTCATGTTCTGGCATGTTTTTTTCTAGATTTAGGTGGATCTAGGGAGATTAGTTAGTGTCTGCACCTACCGATTTATCCAATAACACTTGTAGGATACCATCCTCTAATAGTTGTGTCTGTAGTTGCTCTCTCTTTTCCAACAGTTTTGTCACTCTATGAATGTTTTGTGAAATGTTTTTTGTATCTTTTCTCACGTCTTTCTCTCTTTGCACTTGGATTGTTGGAGGAGTCATAGGTACTACAAACTCCTCTATTTCCTTTATATTCTCTTTATATTGAACCAAGGCCTATGTTTTTTTCCTCATCTTCTTTTCAGAAGATGCTTCTTCTAATTTTGCGTTGTCGGGGATGGCTTGAAATATTCCACTTATTTGTTTCTCCATTTCCTCCACTCTTTGTTGTGCTATATTTCTCTCTTTCCCTTCCTCGCTAAGTTCCTCCTTTATTGAGGTGTTTTCTTCCTATGCCAACTATAAGTATTTTTCATCTAACATTTCTATGGAATGAATATCTTTCTCGACGCTCACTTGTAATTTATACAGTTCTTTAGTTGGAATCTTGGGTAGTTCCAAGTCCAACCTCTCAATGTCTTTCAGGGGCCTCTATGTTGTCAAATCTAGGAACTTTATGGCGTCAAATACATCATGGTTGGAGTATTTAAGGATATCGAATCCTCCTACGATGTTATCGTTGGTCTTCACTCCCTTGGGAATTTTCGACATCACTATACCTAGTTCTTCATGTGTGCATTGTATGCCCTGTGCACTGCTTTCTTCTCTCAACTTATTTTTCCCTTGTGGGGATGATACTCCACCCTATGGTATGACCTCTTGCTCTGTTTCATACTCTAGTTCCAACTCTAGGCCATTTTGTGTGGAACTTGTGGTTGTTTCTTCTTGTTGCAACCCTTTCCCCTGGACACGTCGGATTCCTTCCGTTTGACCTCCTCTTCTGGCTGCTCAGGATCCTGTGCAGTTTCTTGCTCCTCTTCCACATGCAATGTGGTATGATCATACTTCGTTTTGTATATTTCTTCCACATCCACCACTATGGGCATCTCATTTGTTTCGGTTTCTGTCACCCGAGTGCTACTCTATGTGTTTCGTCTAGTTTTGCTTGGTGCTCTAGCCCTCGGTGGTGACATGGGGAAGAAATCTGACTTGTAGGATTCCAAATTAAAAGAGTCTAGGAAAAAATTTCACTCAATCGCTCTTCCACTCGGATCTTCCTTCTTCTCCTTATAAAATAACACAATGGGTTGGTTCCCCCCCTTTTTCCAACTTTATAGCGGGATAGAGAAGGGACAGTTGTGTCACATTTACAGTTTTCTCTTTTTCACTTTTTGTGGTGTTTGTTGTGCGTTGTACCTTTCTATCAGTTAGTTCCTCTTTTTTGCATGGTGTTTCCAAACCCTGGTTTTCTTGCATCGCACTATTCTATTCTACCAGTTCTATTATGTCAAGACCCTCCATGTGCATCGATCTAACTTTTTTTTATCCTCCTTTTACTTTTTATAGATTTTCCTCTTTTTCTTCTTTTTATTTGTTTTTCTCATTTTCTCTCCCTTAATTCTACTATAATACACTATATACATATCTTCTTACTGCACGGTAACTTTCTAGGTGTTAGGAGGTCGATTGTCCCTATACAGTTTCAGTCGACTCCCATTGATCATTCCTCTGAGTTATGTACCTCCTAAATCTTTCAACTGTACAAATCCCCCTTCTATGACATTCGTCACTTTATACTGTCCCAACCAATGCATTATGAATGTTTCTGGATGCTGAAGAAATTTACTGTCATACACCAAGACTAGGTCTCCCTCCTTGAAACTCTTCCTTTTAATATGTTTGTCATTCCAATATTTTTCCCTTGCTTTATGTACTTGGTGAAATCTAGCTAGAATCCTATCTTCTTCCATCTCCATCAGCTGGCTTATCCTTTCTTTTATTGTGCCTTGTTCTATCACGTTGGTGATTGTTGATATGTATAGACTAGGTACCAAACACTCTAATGGAACCACTTCATATTGTCCATACACCAACTTGAATGGTATATGTCTTGTGAAGTTTTTTGCATGTAGTCTTTTATTCCCATAATACTGTTGGTATCTTGAAATCCCAATCATCCCTATTGGCATTGCAGATCTTTGTCAGAGCATTCTCTAGGATGTTATTAAAGGCTTCCACTATTCCATTTTCTTGAGGTTGATATGGTGTACTCTTTTGATGATTGAATTCAAACTCCTCATTCATATCCTTGATAGTATTATTGATGAAGTGAGTGCCTTGGTCACTCATCAAAATCCTTTGGAATCCAAATCTAGTGATTACTTTCTCAAATAGAAAGTGTGTTGTTGTCTTTGTGCTACAATATTTTACTGGTGTTGCTTCTACCCATATATTTAAGTACTATGTCATAGTAATGGTATACCTTGCTCCTAAACTCTTTTTTGGTGGGTTAATTGGTCCCACAAAATCTATTTCCCATTTGTCGAATAATTCCAAGGTTACCTGTGGTCTTAGGGGCATCTCATTCTATTTGTTAGGTTTTCCAACCCTTTGACATACATCACATCTCTGGCAGTAGTCCTTTACATCTTTGTGAATGGTCAACCACCATAGTCTTCCACGCAATACCTTCTTCATGGTATATTCTCCTGCATAATGTCCCCCGACTATTCCCTCATGAGCCTCTGTTAAAATCCTAGGATTCTCATGTTCTAGTACACATCTTCTCAAGATGTTATCTATGCCCATATTGTATAAGTGTGTCCTGAAATCAATTGATAGTCTGAAGCTCTAACTACCATATTTTTCTTCTATGTAGTGTTGAATTATTGCGGCACAGTCCTTGTACTCAAGTATTCAATGATGTCAGAAAAATATTCATCAACTAATTGGACTGAAAATAATTTTGCATAAGGGAAGTTGTCTTATAAATTTTTAGGTTCCTCTCCATTGGTGATCCTCGACAAGTGATCGGGTCCTGCATTCAACTTCTCTGTTTTGAATATCACTTCAAAGTCAAACTACTTAAACAACAGTAACCATATACAAATTCTCCCTCCCAACACTGGCTTATTAACTAGGTACTTTAGGGTAGAATGATCTGTGAACATTTTAAAGTGTTTCCCAAGTAGGTAGTGTTTCCCAAGTAGAATTTTTGCAGTGCATATACCATTGTCAAGCCTTCTCTCTCTGTAGTATTTTAGTTGTCCTCTAAATCTAATATTTTTCCGTTGCAAATGTTATAGGATAGTCTAAATCTACCTCTCCTGTCTGCCCCAAAATATCTCCAAGCGCTATGGTCGATGCATCTACATGCACATGAAATGTCTCTTCCCAGTATGGGAATACTAGTATAGGTGTTGTGGCCATTTTTTCTTTTAGAGTGTCCAAACTTCATTGATAGTCCTCATTCGACTGGAAATTACTATCCTTCTTCAATAGTTTCTCCATCGACACACTGATCTATGCATACCCTTTTATGAATTTTTTGTAGTATAATGTGTGTCCCAGTGTTTCTATCAACTAACGTACTAATTTGGGTGGTGGTAAGTTAGCAATGTCTACAACCTTTGAAGGATCCACCAATATCCCTTGTTTACAGAATATATGTCCCAATAGTATTCCAAAAGGTGTCCCAAAGATGCACTTCTTAATATTTAAAGATATATGACACTTCCTACATCTTTCTAGCATCATCCTTAACACCTCTACATGATCTTTCAATAGAATGTAGACTATCCAAACATCCATATATACTTATAAAACCTGATGGATGAATTATTTGAAGGTAACTATGAATACTCTTGAGAATATTGTTGGTGCATTCTTTAGCCCAAAAGGCATGACTATGTACTGGTAAGATCCCCATCCTATGGAAAAAGTGGTCTTGTACCTATCTTATGGAGCTATCTTGATCTGATGGTAGCCTGAGAATCCATCTGTGAATGATTATGCTTCCTAGCCTCCTACATTCTCTAATACCTCATATGTAAAAGGGGTGGGAAAAGGGTCATATAGGAAAGCATCATTCAACTTTCCCATATCGACACATATCCTTATGCCTCCTTACCTCTTCTCTTGTACTACCATAGGGCATATCCATCCTGATTCTTCTACTAGTTCTATGATTCTAACATCCAACATTCTATCAATTTCTACTTTTACTTTCTTCTTATATATTTGGTTCAGTCTATATGGTCGTTGTCTGACTGATCTAGGATTTGTCGTGATCTGGCCTCACGTTTGAGAGCTTGCATTTATCTCTCCTAGCTCTCTTACTATTACGTTCATCTTTGTATAGCCTCACGTTTGAGAGGTATCTTCATCTCTCCTAGCTCTCTTACTATTACGTTCATCTTTGTAAAGGTTGTTGGGAACAAGTCATTGTACTCACATAGAAACTTTGTTATTCTTTCTATTGTTTCTTCATCGCAGTAATATCTGATATTGGCCATTTTGGGATTATCATTTGTCCCAATATTTACTTTATTCACCTTGATTGGTGCGGAAAATAATTTCGATGCTAGATATGGACCTTCCACCTATCTTTATCCTTCAATATTTGTAATTTGAATGTTACATGGGTCATCTTCATCCGGTTCTTCTTCCTACACATGATAGCATGACAATAGTTCTTTCACTGTCTATCTATTCTGCTGTTGATACTTTGTTATAAGTTCAACCTCCGGTTCATTGATAAATATCACCCCTCTAATTTGTTTGAGTGTTGAATCAATGTTTGGGTTCTCATGTTCAAATGAGAAAGTGACTATAAAATTATGTTGTAATATTGTCCATTTTGCAGTGCATCTATGCAGTTCCTGGTCTACATACCCTTTTGTTAGAATTCCTTCCAATGTGTGAATAAAGTGATGAGGCCATTCTTCTGGTGGTTTCATTTTCCATGGTGTTCTGCACTTCTCCAAGTGTTCAAATGGTGTCTCTTTTCCATCATATCTCTTGATCCAGATGGATATCGGTGGCCACCCACCTTTTCCAACTGGCTCAAAACATTTTTCTGGAAATTTTGGCAATTTACTATTTTTAGCATTTTTAAATTTTAGGGCTATTATGAGGGACAAAATGAAGGTTTTTTTAGATATATATTCTCAATTATATCCAAATTAATTATTGATACTAAAACATTAATCTCCTCGATGATACCTTTCCAACGGGCTATCATACGCCTAAAACAAATATCGTATGCAAAGGTTATGACCTCGGGAAGTTGATGTAGTAACTTACCCAAGCGAGGCCCACATGACTTTTGGCACTTCATCTCCTAGGGTTAGGTTTTTGGATGTCTAGGGTTTTTGGAATTCCTTTTTATTGTAAAATTTCCTTCAGAACCTCATTGTAATCATCTTCTTGCGAATGCGAGTAGCCGTCACATCTCTTCTCAGAGATAAGTTGCCACCATTCTAGTGAGTCTTTCACTCTGTATTTTTATAGTCTATGTGCATTTGTTTCATTAATAGAAATAGTGTATTACTGTATCTCTGTGTTTATGGTTGCATCTCTAATACATTTCTATTATATTATTAGATATCTGAGATATATCTGTGCATTTCTTTATTGTATCTTCGCTCTCATTTCATGCCGAAAATAATCTGGTTCAGTGGTATCATAGCAGGTTGTTCTTGATCATTTTTTAGTGCATGTCCCCGATGAGGTCTGAGTATAGAAAGTTTGGTCTCAATATTTTCTCTATTGAATACAATCGCTCTCGCACATCCAAGAAACCCTTCATGGAGGAAGAAAAGAAAAATGGCGAAGAAGACGATCCTATAAATATGTTGCTTGACCAAGCTCTCAAGCGATAGAGAGACGAAATGATGGAGATTTTTTCCCACATCCTTCAATGCCTACCGATAGAAATAGGTGCATCTTCATCAAACAACCAATTTGGAAGCACCTCTCCTTTCAAGGTACAGGTTAATTTTGATATTCCTGTATTTATAGGTCAGATATATGCGGATGCCCTAGACAAATGGTTAAATCTGTTAGAAGGTTATTTCTATGTTCATAATTTTTTCGATAGGGAAATTATCACCTTAACACTCCTTAAAGATCTCCCCCATGTCAAACATTGGTGGGAAACTTACTGGGAGAAAATTTCCACAGAGGAGTTTGGAATATATTGGACTGAGCCCACTTGGGATTGTTTTGTGGATGTGGTAAAGGAACAATATTACCTTGTTGGAAACTATGAGGACCAATACATGAGATGGAACACACTACGGCAAGAGAGGGGCCAAGCAGTTCTGGAGTTCACCAATACCTTCCATACCTTGTGCACCAATTTGGGTATCAAAGACTCAGAACAACATTTGGTTTTGAAATACCATGGGGCTCTACATAGATACATCCAAACTGAAATGGATTTTTTGGACATCTCATCACTCGATATTGCTTATCGATATGCTGTTAAAATCGAGCAGAAATTTAAGCACCAGAACAAACGGCAGTTTGAGTCTACAAATTCGCAACAAACAAAGTATGAAAAAGATGACCCTAATAAACAGCGTCTCGAAAACCAGTACAATCCATAGGAAAAGAAGGGTCATGGGAAGACAAATAAGGACACCAGAAAATGGTGCGATTTCCAAAAAATCCCTTGGTACAACACTGATGAATGTCACTAAAAAAATTCATTGGTGGTCGAGATCAAATATAAGGAGCTGAACCCTGATTCAGAATATGATTATGAAAATACTGGTAAAAGACAGATCATTGATGCAGACCCCACTGCTATTTTCACAACCGTAGCAATTCAACTAGAAGAACCAACGGATCCTGAAGAGGGGGAGAACCTTTTTCATTCATAGATGTGGGTGAAGGGGACCCCACTACATTTTATTGTTTATAGCAAAATCCATAAGAACCTCATCTCAACATAGATCGTCAAATAGTTGGGATTGTCAACAACACCACACCCGTAGCCTTACAGCATTGGGTGGCTTCGCCAAGGATGAGATCTTCATGTCAGCCAACAGTGTCGATTGTCATATGGCATCCATCCCTTCAAGGATAAGGTATTATATGATGTTTCCCCACTAGATGTCTATGATGTTCTCTTGGGCCAACCATATATGTGGAAGCGTCATGCTCTTTATGAGTCTCGACCCCACAGTGTCATTGTTTCTCTAGGGGGTCATCTCTAAAGAATACCACAGATGGTTTCGACTATTGTTCCACCTAAATAGTGCCACAAGGTAGTATCTCATACTACAAAATTCATCTTCTTCACAATCTGTTCAAAAGGTGAACAAAAGGATATTGCAACCACTACAGCCTCGTCCCAAGAACCTTCTATCCAATAGAAGCAAGTCGACAATATTGCAGAAAATAAAAAACATTCCTTCTACACACAGGAATCTCATGTATCCATACTAGTTAAAAGGGTCCAACCCTTCTATCCATATGTTCGTGACAACCTTCAACAAGCTAAGCAGCGCAACTTCTCCAACAAGGCAAGCAACTCATCAAGATACAAATTCAACAAACGCTTTTCCCTCTCCTCCAGGCACTCAACACAATGGAGAAAATTTCTTCCTAAGGAAGGAGGATTGATATAGGTGGATATCAGTGGCCAACCACCTTTTCCAACTGGCTCAAAACAATTTTATTGCAAGTTTGGAAATTTACTATTTTTAGCAGTTTTAACTTCCAGGGCTATTATGAGGGCCAAAATGAAGGTTTTTTGAGATAGATCTTCTCAATTATCTCCAAAGGCATGATTTATCCCCGACAATGAATCTCCTTGACGATACCTTTCCAATGGGCTATCATACGCCTAAAACAAAGATCGTATGCAAAAGTTACGACCCTGGGAAGTTGATGTACTAACTTACCCAAACGGGGCCCACATGACTTTTGGCGCTTCATCTCCTAGGGTTAGATTTTTGGATGTCTAGGGTTTTTGACATTCCTGTTTATTGTAAAAAGGCCTTCAGAGCCTCATTTTAATCATCTTCTTGTGAATGCAAGTAGTTTTCATGTCTCTTCTCAGAGATAAGCTACCACCATTCTAGCGAGTCTTTCACTCTGTATTTTTATAGTATCTGTACATTTTTTTCATTAATAGAAATCGTGTATTACTGTATATCTATTTTTATGGTTTCATATATGATACATTTATATTATATTATTATATATATATGATATCTCTGTGAATTTATTTATTGTATCTCTGCTCTCATTTCGTGCCGAAAATAATCCAGATCATCTTTGCAGTTCATTTCTTCCATGTTCTGCGCTGAATCTAATGTGCAGTAATCGCTTACATTGGTACTAGTCCTCAACTGTATCTTTGTGTGAACCCTGCCATATTGCAGGTGTTTTCTTGAGTGCTATTTCTAGAGATAAGATCCTCTTATTCTCTAACACATCATCTTCGTATCTTGTTAGGAATTCTTCTAAGTCATCCACCCCATGAAAACTGGGAGGTTCTCGTATCTCTGTACCTACCCATATTACTGCACAGTCTATTCTTAAGAACCTTCCTATGGATACTTTATGTAATATTTTCTTCCAATTCTTCAACCCTGTATTTGAGTCTGAAGTGCATGATGTGATGCTTCTCCAGTTGGGTACTCCATTTGCAGTTGGATTTACATAATATTCTTCTCGTGCGATGGTTCTGTATAAATGGTTGATTTCCTCCAGGTCTAAGAAAGTGGGTTCTACAAACATTTCTCCTTTTTATGGGTCTAGTGGCACAACAACTATGTATTCTCCTGACTCGAATTTCATCTTTGTTGTCCTCAAATTTATTATGGCCTGGTTTTGAAATTCCCAATCTAATCGAATCAATGTTGGATATGGTGTTGTGCCATCCATTATTTCTATCACTTCAAAATCAGATTTAGTGCACACTCCATCCAGACCTATTGTCACACCCTTTAGCCTTCCAATTGGCATAACCCTCTCTTAATTTGCTATTTTCATCTAAACAGGTGAATATCCTAATGTGGGGCTCTCCCATACATTGCCATGTCTTCTTGGGTAACACATTTACTTTGGAGCCTAAATCCAGTATAATATCCCCCATGTTGAAATATCCAATGTTGGAATTTAGTATGAACTCTCTACTTGTCCTACTCCTTTTATGCAAGTGATTAACTATTTTTTTCTCTATCTTTCCCTCTACGTCCTTGTTACATATTTCTAACATATTTTGTAATACTTTAACAGATGATGGATCATTTATTAATTTAAAACAGGATTGCAGAAAAGCCTTTATGGTACTTACTTGTCCTAAGGGTTGTGCTTCGTTAGTGTGATCCAATGATGAAGGCATCTCATACGTTGGTACATCATGAGTATGTTGCGCAGTCGATGTAGATGCAATGTCTAGATTCAAAAATTATTGTTTGTCTTTCTTGAATAGCTTCTTTTCATTTTGTGCATCAAAATGCTTCTATGGTTCAACATTTTTCTTCACCCATTGGTGTTTTTCTAGATCTTGTCTTACTGCGTCGTCTCTTCTTGTAGCTCCTCCACGTGTAACTATGTTGATATTTCTTCCATCATCCCTTGATTCTACAAAAATCCATCGAAAATTACTAGTTCTTTGATTCCTCTTTTCCTAGATCTTCTCCAATAGTGTCGGTGAATCTTCTATGTCATGATCTCATGTGCGACAATAAATACATGTTGCATGTGGAAGTGGAAATTCTCTTGCATAGTGTATTGGTTGTTGAAAGTTATGGAATACCACTGATCTTATGCCTCTTCCCAATCCTCCTCTACCTCTTCCTCTACCTCTGTAGCCAGCTCGATCTTCTTGTGGGGCATTGTACTAAGGCCCCTTATTATACTACGTGTGATTATACCGTGGTTGCACAGTATTGTACTGTGGAACAATGTTATATGGGGTTGGTACTTGGTTAAACCGTGGTGCAACTTTCCCTGTCATAATTTCTTCCTACACCCTATAGGTGTGTGATGTTCTTTCCCTCATCATCTCCATTGTCCTGCAATATTTGTCATCATGGCCCACTGACTTGAAAAAGTTTCATTATGAACTCTTAGGCAGTGTCTGGTATTTCTACATCATTGGAAAATGATATGGACCATGCCCATGTGTCTTATGGATCTCTCACCATAGTCCTCTTGTTAGAAAAGGTTTTGGAAGTACTTTTTCCATATACTGCATGAATGTTGGGAACTCATTCTTGTGATGTCCTTCTGTCCTACATGTGGTACACCAAACAACTTCTCTTTTGTCCTTACTCCTATTTTGGTTCAGTTGAAATCTTAAATTCTTCATATCCTCCTTCAACTCCTCTATTATTGGATATATCTTTTGATATTGGTTCTCTTCTAGTTGTAAGTCTTCCTATAGATCATTTTCCTGAGTTTGAAACTTCTTATGTCTCAAAGGGTATTTCAGGTGTGGTCGTAGGGAATTCACAAATAGATTTTTATACTGCATATCTTTCATGACATACTTCAACTTTCCCTTCAATTGTTTGAATCTCTAGTCTATCTCCCATACGGATTCCCCTGGTTTTTGTCTGATATATATCATCTCATTCATGTACTTATCCTCTGATATAGGATTCTAGAATTCATTTATCAATAGCTTCTTGATATCCGCAATTGTTCTGGTTGTTTCTGGTGGACTGTTTGTAGATAATCTCTTGTACCAATCTAGTGCATGGTCTCTTAGTGTGATAGATAACTACGCAAGTTTTGTATCCTCATATGTGATGTTCTTTTCTTCCTAGATTTTTTCACAGATGAACAAGTGCTTCTCAAGGTCCTCTGATGCCTCTCCCTTGAATTTTGGTAACCTGATGGTGGGATCATGTCCTGCCATCCTGAATGATGAACTACTACCTCCACATGGTGTAGATCCTTAACTAATGATTCCTAAACTGGCTCCCCCATGTTTTTCTCCCTGTGTAGATGTAATTCATGTTGTGTTTCTTCCACTGAAATCCATTTGTCAAAATGGTGGTGTTCTTTCTAGTGTATTAGTCACACATGCGTTTATAGGTTCCACATTGACACTGATATGGATACGAGTTATTCCTTTGGTTCTTTCCCTTGGACCTATTGTCTTCCTTTCATATGTATCACACATGATTTTATCAATATTCTTCACATCCTATATATCCTTTACCTCTTACTCATCACTCGACAAGCCTTCCCTCGCGAATATGGATCTCTTCTTATTGTTCATCTTGTATTGGTAGGGTTCTCCACTGCATGTTATTCTAGTTATTTCCATTATCTGCTTGATCTAGTATTCCTCCGTCATGATTGGATACAAGGCCTCTTCCTTATTTCCTTTATCCATCTCTTCCTCCATTTCTCTATCTCTTGTCAGTGCTTCCCCCCTTCCCCCATGCACGCAGGGAAGTTTAGTTGTCTTATGCCATTGTCATTACCCCTTTGTTATACATTAAAATCTTGATGGAAGTGTACAACAATATGATATACCTACCTCAAGGTCCTTTCAAGAACTCTTTCTCTGTTGCACTATAAGACTTTGCAGTATCTACTGAAAATTTTGTGATAAATCCTACAATAATGTTGTCTAACCAGAAATCTACTACGTGTGTAAATTTATTGTCAACTTGTTGTAATTGTGATATCTCCACATAATTCCACTCTAGCTATCTGATTCAATTTTTAGGGTGGTTTTATTTCAACCTCAATATCCAATCTTGCAACACATGTGGTAAATCACAAAAAAAATACTTCATGCAAGTCGCTAAATACGTACTTGTCCAAATATTTGCGCAGTGTTAACTTCAATTTTTTCTTATCTTTCTGCACAAATTCCAACTCCTTTTCTTTTAACCACCTCTTGATATGCACCTTCATTGGGTTCCATGGTCTAAACATCCCATTTTATATTCTCATTATTTTAACCTTTTCTTACCCAATCTGACATTCTTTTCCTGATTCTTCACCAAGTCTCATTCACTCAATCCCATTATGTCCTAGATGGAAATGTAACCATTTATTGTTTTTCTTCCCTCTTTCTACCTTTCTTGGGTTGAACTAGGTTCAGGTATACTATGTTTTCCAACAAAACCCCTGTAAAACTATCGACCACTCTAGTAAACCATAAAGAAACATAGTACACATAGTTCACTACGCAATCTCACCCAAGATAGTTCTATTGGTGGTTGCAGTGCTCAAGTTCTTGTAGCCTAGGAATGAGCAAGGATCTAGGATTAAACTCTGTTATCTTCATTTGTTACTTAAAATTTCACTTATATTGAATACCTTATAATTCTTACTCATGCATATAAAATAACAGATCTAACTAGTCATTCACACATTTGTCTAACATCTAATCATTGGAAGTAAAGGAAATACACAATATTCAATCACATAACACATTATCTACTGTGGTTCACCCCTTCTAGGCTACGTCCACAAATATTTCACTTGTCTTCTCTTTTATTATGGTGTTTCCAAAAATGCAGCGTCGTGCGAATAACAATTCTCCATCTAACAGGTCGAGATCTACAATGAGGTGGACTAGATCACACTAGGCTCCTATGCCTATGATCTAACCTTCAATATCTAACCTATTTCCTCTCCTCATATCAACAACTCAAAACATAGATTGGATTTTCATTATTTATGCCTTCGAACAACATAGTAACAGTGACCAACCAAAAACCCAACCCCAAAACATGAACCACAACGAACAACGATAAACAACGATGAAAAACCCCGAAATAGACCTCCTAAGTACCTACTTATACATGTTTTTGGCTTACCAGCCATCACATTCTCTTACGAAAAATGATAAACATATCATGGCTAGGTCTTCTTGCGTGCGTGCCTTGCATTCTTTCCTCTTCTACATCCACATCTGTCTTGCATGTGTTGATTTTCCTGCATGTGTGTTTTCTTTCCACGTGCTTCTTTTCCTGCCAGTTGTATTTCTCCCACGTCGTGATATATCTCAAACTGGGCCTGCACCTAAAAGTTGCCTGAGTTTTATCATTTTGTAGTGCTTTTGTCCAAGGGAAGTTTTATCTAACCTAAGTCGTCCATTCTGCAGTTAATCTCTTGACTTTCATGAGTCTACAATCCCAAGAATCCAATCAAGTTTGGATTCAGAATCAAAGAAGTTTTGTCTCTGATGATCGAGGTCCTATAGTCTTTCCTCGATGACATGTAGAAGACCTCAGAGTAGTGATTCTTACACTCCTATTATACTCCTACCTAAGTTTTGAATATCTTGAAGTTGTTTCTCGAGCTATGAAGTTATCATCTCCATATCACTTTGTACTTGTATCTCTTCAAATGATTTTGAGATGTAGATCCATTGTGTAGTGTCTGTGACTAGACTTTATATGCATTCATATTTGTATTGTAGTCGTGATTATTTTATATGACATGGATCTGCAGTGTACTTGATTGGAATCCATGCTTAGTTTATCCCGAGCATGGGTATGTCTACCTCGGAGAGATTATCATTATTTTTCAGATGACACGTTCATGATCACTCGTCTGAGGCTCACTCAACTCCCTGTCTTCCCACTGTGTAAAGATATTTTAATGTATTTTGGCCATCAATTTCTCTTATGACCTCACACATTAGGGGGCATCTCTTATATTCCAAAAATTACACATATATGCATCCAAGACATTGTCCCATCCATTTGCAAACTTTGCCAAAATACTGTTGAGGCTTTCTTCTAAAAAACAAAATTGTTGATAGTTTATGCGCCCTTCTACACCAATAGACTACGTACACGTGTGTATTTCATTCTATTTATCCCATGTACACACACTTGTTGCAAGATAGTTAGCCCACGTTTACCTCCAAAAGTTTCAAAAAATATAAAATTGCACGTAGTTTGGCATTGTTTATGGACTATGGAGGGTTTCCTAACCATTTTACCCCTTGTATCCCATCCCCAAACCAAATAACCATGTTTTTCTCATATAAAAAGAGGTCTTGGGGAGTCATTTAGATATATGAAAAAGATAATGAAAAAACTCTGCCAAAATCCTTTCCCTCTCATTCCTCAAGATTTGCATCTTGCTTTGAGTTTTAGCCTCAACTTTCCCCTCCAAGCAGTCTCCCTATGCAACCCTTCCTTATTCCCTTGATGATATGTTGGTTGTGAAAATTCTATGTTGGATTGATGCACTTGGATCCATGACAGAGGAGCCCAGACTTGGTTCATGGATCAATGTTCTCAAGCAAAGGTTGTAACCTTTTATCTTGAATTTGAATAAAAGAGATTATCTTTGTCCCAAAACCCTATGTGTACATGTTCTTGTTAATTTTATCATTTATATCTATGTTTATGCTTTTAAGTGATTACTAGAGATTGTATATTTTGTTGCATTGTATTCTTAACCCCTTACAGGTCATCCTTGGGAGGCGATATGTGATCTAGGAGGAAACAACAAGCGAAAGAGGTCTACATCAACCGTAAGGATTTAAGGTGAACTAATTAACATTCTCTTCTCTATTTCTCTTATCACTTATTCTATATGGTTTTGGGGTATATTAGAGATAAGTTAGTATTTTTAGGTATTTATCACTATGCCTATTCCTTAGACCCATTTTAGGGGGAATTTCTCCATAGTACCCTCTTGTTGAGTTTTCACTATGGTTTAGATCAAGTATGAGGTTTAATTAATTTTATCATTAGCATGAACTGAAGCATAACTACTGTAGCAATGCATTAACTAAATGCAGTAAGCCAAGATCACAAGAAGAGCAACCATGCACAAGAACACAAGAAGTATATTGGGAAACTCTTCTCAACAATGAAATAAAACCCAACCAATCCTTTGTTATATTCTTCAAGAGAAATACCTCCCACACCATCACCAAACCTAGCACACAATAGGGTGTTGTAATTATCATAATTTCATACCACAACTTCTTAAATCATGAGATGACACAATGATAAGTGTGTTCCTCAATGGGGATTCACCTTTATTTATACAAAACTTATAACATCAAATTATGTGTCTATTGGCACAATAGGGACGACCTAAATAAATCAGAATATAATTAATAATTACCATATTAATTATCTTTCACTTTATTATGGGGCCAACCTATACCCTTTACATCAAAATTAGGGTTACAAGTAAGTCTGACTCTTAGACAATATAACAAGGGATCTCACACACCCACTAGTTCTTAGCCACTTGGGGCATGTCCGTCTGTGCTCAACCATAGGGACGTCCAAGTCAAGATATCTCTATCTCATTGTGTCTCATAGGAGAATCATCAAGATACACACTCACTAGTGCTCAACCACTAGGATCACGTCCAACTATGCTTAGCCACAGGAACATCCTACTCAACATATCTCTATCTCACCGAGTATCACAGGAGAATCATCTGGAGTATCACATCATCTCAACTCTCTACACAGAGGAGAACAATAAACCCATCACATGGGATCCTTCACCCCTCACAGGGTTACACATCATTTCATTTCAAACAATACACCCATCTCATGGGCATATTTCCTTCTTAGGGGAACACATCATTTCATATCCATCTTAGAGAGAATGACACACCAAACTCATGGGAATATTTCCTGCATAGGGGCACACAAATTTCCATATCCATCTCAGAGAGGAACTACAGACCCATCTCATGGGCACACCCAACTCATGGGATCTCTCTCAGGATGACTCACTCAGTATGTGTCTTGGAGGATGTCTCACGCAGTTGTGATCATCAACACTCCCTCTCATCTAGGGAGGCATTCTCCACTAGGAAAATTCTCTCACATAAGTACTCAAACTTCGTCTTGGCTATAATCATCAACACTCCCTCTTAGCTAGGGAGGTATTATCCACCAGGCCAAGTCTGTTAGGGAAGTACTAGAACTTTGTCTTGGCTATAATCATCAACACTCCCTCTTATCTAGGGAGGTATTCTCCACCAGGCCAAGTCTCTCACAAAAGTACTTGAACTTTGTCATGGCAAGTAGTTTGGTGAAAATATCTTCAATTTACTCATGGGTAGGAAAGTATTGCACGTGTATTGATTTCCTCTGCACCATGTTTCTAATATAATGATATTTTATCTCAATGTGCTTCGATATATCATGAAACACATGGTTCTCAAAGAGCCTCACATAGCTCTGGTTATCACAATGAATGATGGTAGGATCCATATCATGATCAAATAAATCTATCAGGATCTTGCGAAGCTAGATTGCTTCATGAATTTCCACACTCAAGGCTATATACTCTAATTATGCGGTACTCAAGTCCATAGATATTTGTTTCCTACTGCACCAAGAAACCATGGTAGACCCTGAGGTAAAACAACAACTGGATGTTCTCTTTCAGTCCACTACACTCCCTACCCAATCTTCATTAGCATATCTCTACAAACTCAAGTCTATAGTGGAGGCATATCTCAGGAAATATCGAACAGTGCTTCGTATATATCTCAATACATGCTTCACTGCTATCTAATGAGTCTATCTCGGCTTGACTCATGAACTAACTAAAAACATTCACTACATAGCATATATCAGGTCTGGTGTTAACCAGATACATCAATGATCCAATCATTTTTTGGTACGCATGTAGATCAATCTCATTTGAATCTGAAGAAGCCTCATTCATCTTCTTCAATTTCATCATCATCCGTGTAGGAATGGATTTGCAGTCCATCATCATCTCAAATATTTTCACTGTATATTTTCCTTGACTTGGGAAAATCTCATCAATTCTCTACCATACTTCTAGTCCCAAGAAGTAGTGCATCATACCCAGATCCTTCATCTCTAAAGCATAAGTTAATGCTCACTTGCATTTCAATAATAAGTCTTTCTGAGCTGATAAGGAATAAATCATCCCCATACAAGACCAATATCAGGCACTTGTCACCAACAATATGATAATATAGGTTTGGATCAATGACACTCTTGCTGGAATCCAAACTCATGAATAATCCATCCATATTCTCGTACCAAGCATGAGGTGCCTGCTTTATTCCATATAGGGCTTTCTTCAACCTATACACATGATATTTCTCATTGTTTATCACGAATCCCTTTGGCTGCTCGATATAAACTTATTCCTCAATATAAACATTGAGAAAGGTTGTCTTTACATCCATCTGATGTAGTTTCCAACTCATGGATGATAGTATGGATGGAAGTGTATCGGGATACTAGATCAAATGTCTCATCACAGTCAACTCCCTCTTCTTGTGAGAATCCTCTAGCTACAAATATCGCTTTGTATTTCTCTACACTTCCATTAGTTGCATGCATGAACATATATATTCACTTGGAAGTCACTACAAACTTATTTTATGGTCTCAGAACAATATCCCATACATCATTCTTCAAAATGGACTGATATTGTTATGTCATGGAATATTTCCATACATGCTGACATGTTGTTTCTCCATGACAAGAAGGCTCTGTATCAATAATGTGGCTCATGGATGAAGAATAGCTTGAAAAAAATTTAGTCTCTTGCTCTCTTAGAATGTTCCTTGAAGATTTTCATGTTCCTCTGTCTCTTATAGAGTTTGTCAATCCCATACAGACCTTTTATGGCCTAATGCAATGTCTCTGGGAATATTAACTGGAGCACTAAATCAACTATATCAATGGATATATCCCTATGAATAAATAAAGGGGAAGAAGGTACTCAATCTATCTCTAACCAGGGATGTAGATCTGATATGATTTCAAAGATTCATTATATCCCACAAATGTACCCTTTCTCCCTGAATGGTCGAGATTGGATCTCTTCTCTTTGGGCACATGAAAATATATTGGGCACCCAAATATCCTGAAGTGTTCAATATTAGGATTCACTCCGGTGAAGGCTTATTCGGGAGTTATGTTCTTAAAAATATGGTGAGGACTCATGTTCTGAACATATATTATTGTCATGCATGCTTCTTCCCACAAATTCATGGGTAGACTCTGATCATGTATCATCGCTTTGGTTGCTTCAATGATGATTCTGTTCTTCCTCCTCAAATCATGTTTACTACCTCTGAGTCAAGTGAATCCCTCTAAGTTAAGTGAATCCCTCTGAAGTCTGAAGGATAAACATCTTCATTTGTTGTTAACCTACCTAGAACAAGAAAAAAAATGAAAGGAAAACAAGACAAGAATATCTCCTAGAGGAGAATAATGAGTACATCTCTAGAATCAAGACAATTTAAGGATTGTTTTCACAACTACAACACCTACTTGTAATGTAGAAAACTTAGAAATGTAGGTTAGAGGCATGATAATTAAATCAAACCTGGAGTCTTCATTTCTAGTGTGTTGTTCCTCTGAATGCACTGAGATCCCTTTGGATCCATGATTGAAGAAAGGGTTCCTACCTTTTGCAAGTGCCTTCATGCAAATGATGCAATTAACATATACAAGTGCATACCTGAGAGTGTACACCAATGTATATTCTTCTTGTTTTTCAATGTCGTGATGATAAATGATATTCCTTGCTTGTTTACCATAGACTAGAAGACAAATTATGTTGTTGTAGCTTCCTGTGGCCACCTTCCACTTCTACACTCTCCGCATTCTTCCATCCAAGTATGAAAGTTTTATTGAGAATCACCCTTAATACAATATCCTGCCTCTGTTGCAACAATATTCTCTATTGGTCTTCAACAACCCTCAATCCCCTTTGTTTCTCTTTGCCTCAAACTTGGTAAAGATGTTGTCCTGGAATTGGCACAAAAAAAACATCATATAGTTTCAATGTAGCTTTAGGTATGCAAAAGAAGATTTAGAATAGGTTGTAGATGATCCTTAGAACAACACGAAAACACCCTCAGATATGAACTTGGTTTAGCCTCAGAAAAGGCCTTAAAATTGCCCTTATATCTGCCTCAATTCTCCTCTTAACCCACTCAAATATGCACCTCATATCTGTCAACAATTTGGCCTCGGGACTTGTCAAAATATGGCCTCATAAAATCCCTTTTATTTTCAAGAATAATCGCTCAAACTTCTGTCTAAACACTGCTTCAACACTCACCCTTAAATATTAAGTTTTCCAACAAACATTTGCACAAAAAATACAACCTTAGAATTCTGTTACATACTTTCCAAAACTCGTTTTATGCAAACATGAACTTGTTAATAAGGATTCCTCAGAACCTAGGTTTCCTTCACTCTTCCACAAAGGATTCACCCTGCATTGTCTCAGATCTGTACACGGGAAGGGCCTCAAAATTCACACAAAATATGGCCTTGGTTATTCTCTAAGAACTTACCCTCAAGAAGCCTTAGGTTCTCCCTCAAGAAGCCTAATATTTATTTGACACAATTTTCATCTCACCTCATGGTTGTGGCAGCCTCAACCAAGCCTACGGTCATGCTTTAGAAGACCCTAAACATGGCTCTTCCTAAGGTAGTATACCTACAACTAGCTTCAGGACTTCACCTTAGGGTTTGATCCTTTCCTTTTACTGGTGGTGGGGTACTTAGTAGCTCAATCTATCATGACCTTATTTTATCAATGTGGAGATGGTCATCTTCAAGGCCTGCTCTGAAACCATGTTGATTTTTCACTATGGTTTATCTCAAGTATGAGGTTTAATTAATTTAATCATTAGCATGAAATGAACCATAACTACTACAACAATATATTAGCTAACTCTAGTAAACCAATATCACAAGAAGAATAACTATGCAAAATAACGCAATAAGTATCCTAGGAAACCCTTCTCAACAAGAGAAGAAAACCTAGCCAATCCTTTGTTATATTCTTCAAGAGAAAGACCTCCCACACCATCACCAAACCTAGCACACAAGAGGGTGTTGTAATTCTCATTATTTCAAACCACAACTTCTTAAATCATGAGATGACACAATGATAAGTGTCTTTCCTCAATGGGGATTCACCTTTATTAATACAAAACTTATCATATCAAATGATATGTCTATTGGCACAATAGGGCTGACCTCAATAACTCAAAATATAATTAATAATTACCATATTAATTATCTTTTACATTAATTGTCTTTCACTTTATGGTGGGGGATACCTATAACCTTTACATCACAATTAGGGTTATAGGTAATTATGACTCTTAGACAATATAACAAGGGATCTCACACACCCACTAGTTCTCAGCCACTAGGGGCACGTCCACCTGTTCTCAACCATAGGGACATCCAATTCAACAGATCTCTATCTCAATACATCTCACAAGAGAATCATTAGGATACACACTCACTAGTGCTCAACCACTAGGATCACATCCACCTGTGCTCAGCCATAGGAAAATCCTACTCAAAAGATCTATATCTCACTGAGTGTCATAGGAGAATCATCTAGAGTATCACATCATCTCAACTTTCTACACAGAGGAGAACAATAAACCCATCACATGGGATCCTTCACCCCTCGCATAGGTACACATTGTTTCATCTCAAATGATACAACCATGTCATGGGCATCTTCTCTTCTCAGGGGCACACAACGTTTCATATCCATCTCAGAGAGAATGAGATACCCATCTTATGGGAATCTTCCCTACACAAGGGCACACAACGTTCCATCTTCATCTCAGAGAGGAACTACACACCCATATCATGGGCACACCCAACTCATGGGCTCTCTCTATAGTCATCTCACTCAGTCTGTGTCTTGAAGGATGTCTCACACAACTATAATAATCAACACCTCCAACTTGCATCTAGTGAGAATCCACAAGTTATTTCATGAATAGATGGTAGAATTTCAATTCCTTAGACTTTCCTATAATCATGATGAGTGATATTTCAAAGAGAACAAATGTAAATAACATAAATTATTTCAATTGGATGTAACCCCACAAGAACACTCAACATATATATCATCTTAAGACACTCCTTAGCTACATTTGGGCAATGGAACCTCTCCCAAAGACGAGGAAAATACCTTCCAATATCCTTGTGGGAACCATAAATTTCCCTCCATGCCTTATGAGGTTTCTTGGCACCCCAAAAATTGAAGTCAATTGGTTACATAAAGCATCATAAAGTTATTTTATTCATTGATAATGAAAACACTAACATTTTATTCATACGAGAGTGTGTAAAGATACCCATTATTTTGTCCATATTCTAACTAATTTTCAAATTATGATCAATAAACGTGTTATGATGAAATGTGGTGGCTGATGTGAAAATGTGAAACTATAAATGTGTGAGTATCATCTCAAAACATACATGATTTATATTAACATGGGCAGTTTTGATGTATTTATCAACGTAGAATGGTTATGCACTTTAGGACCTATCACCATGGATTTCAAGGATTTATACATGAGATTTGCTAAGGAAGGGAACACACATACCTTCAAATGGATTATATATGGTCAGCCTAAAATTATCACCTCTCATCACATGAAGAAGTTATTGAAGAAAGGTTTCTCAAGAATTATTGCATGGTTCAATTCCATACTAGTGGATGTTGGCACGAGATTGATTAGATCAGGGTCCTTCTGAGGTTACCAACAAAAGGTACCATGTAGTATAGAGCGCTGACATTTTCATCTCCTACGAAGAGAAGAAGTCTCACCTAAAGCACAACCAAGATGGAAGGATAGGGAAGGGAAAGGAGAATACTCAGGTGGGTTCACAGAACCTTCAAGATTCATCCTGATATTGCGCAAGAAAACTAACTACATAACATATATGAACTCATACATGCAAGAACTAAAGATACTTAGGTTGCGAAAATAATTCATACAAAAAAACATCATATGGAACTTGTGAAGCATAAATAAGTACTGTAAATATACAATGCAAAAGCATAAACACAGAATGACACAACATATTTCAAAATTTTGGATCCTTCTTTATATATTATCTTCATATCTTTATCAGATACAACTTCAGATATACTAAGTGATGCTCTGTTATAGACACTTGGCTCTTGATCCGAAATCGAATCCAGAAGCCTGGCAGGGCTTGAAAAATGCTCAAAAATGAAAGTGCTCGGAATGCGACGAAACTAGTGCCATTGCGTCTGTCTCGTCTTCCTAATTCTGGCGGTATATTTACTTCGTCAAACGGGCTCTGTATGCGAAAGTTATCATGTTCTGATCGGAAGCCCAAACATGTAAAAAGTCAAAGGTCAACTGGTCAAAAATTCAATGTTGATGACATCAGCATGCTGATTGTGC
>SNQJ01S0065039.1:0-27781 GCA_010110895.2 Picea sitchensis | reverse complement strand
TCATGTGACATGACTTCAAAAATGATGACTAGACTCAATGAAGGGAATACTTTATTGAATAACTCAAAAGATAAAAACTCAATTAATCACCTAAGAAATAAATAAAAAAGAGTTTTTATTGGGAGATAACACCACCCATGCCATCAACCGAATTCACTCTCTTTACTCATCCCACAAACTGTAGGATCCCCAAGACTGCCTTGTCATTTTTTTAATTATGCCCTTCATGGAACTATGGTTTGATTTAACAAGTTTTCTCAAGTCAAGTATGACCACAGATTCATCGATCAACCTCCCATCTTCTTCGTCAGCTATCCTTGAAACGTTCCAAGTGCACAAGTCTATCACATCCAAGTGTCACCTCCACACTACTTCATCATTCGTTCTTTGTTTCATCCTGTATGTGCGATCCTCCGATTTGTACAAGCCCGCAAACTAAATTCACAACTTTCTCAAAATAGTTTCCAAACGATTCCAAGTGGAACGTGTCACCCAAAGACTTACATGCCAAAACATGTTCAAGCCAATTATTTCATCAACTTCAACCAACAATCCTTGGATCTCTGAGTCAATC
Organism: Picea sitchensis; assembly: GCA_010110895.2. NCBI lineage: Eukaryota > Viridiplantae > Streptophyta > Pinopsida > Pinales > Pinaceae > Picea > Picea sitchensis. Next base: position 27,207 of record SNQJ01S0065039.1, on the reverse strand, counting down.
CATCATCATCCACAAGCATCCTGAGAATTCCCTGCCTCTCCCATGTCCCATACCATGAGTAGGAGTCATCGCCCATTCCACTTAGTTTGTGGTCTAACCCATCTCGGTTTTCTATCAATAGTTCCCTTGGTCAACTCCTTTTTTCCTTTGTTCACCTCTTGGAACGAATGATCTTGCATTCGCTACGACACTTCAGCATTTGGATCTCCAATGCAACGGTCTAGTCACCTCATGACTCAACTAATGTGTCTAAGGAACTCATGCACCAAAGTGCCTCAACCAGCTTCCTCTCAAACAAAGTGTGTGTATTGTTGTCTTCTTCATCGCAAAAAACTCACACTTCATATGACAGCTCGAAAACAATCCAACTTTTCCCTGTCTTTGTCACCAAATATGTATAATTGCACTTCTTAGACTCTCCCAAGAATGTTGTTCCAAGTCCTCGTTCGCATCTGCCTCTCTCAAGGTGCTTTGAACTATTTGTGACTCCAACGAAGGTCACAACACTTCACTCTCTCCCAATTCTGCAATGGGAACAAGTCACCGTTGTCCTCAACCAAGTATCCTCATTCGCCTTTCAAAGGAACCAACGAAACAACTGATATCTTACAAAGAAATCGAACCAATCATACTTGTTCACTGCAGCTTCGGCAACCAATGGTTCAAGTCTTCATACCGTCATAATTTTGCAACTTTTTCAAACCACCAAGTATAATTTCATAAATGAACCTCCTTGTTGTGGCTCATGGGAAATTTTGATTTTCACTAAGTCAAAAAGTGTGATGCGCCCAAGTCACCATAACCCAGCCAAGTCTATTGTCCATACCTCATTTTTCCTTTGTCACCAAGGTGTCAAGCTTCACGACACACTTTGTCACATCCATCCATCCTTGCAACCAAAATTATGCAACAACAAGACCCAACGTATGCATATAGTGAAGCCCAATGTAGACTTGTCTCAACAATGTGCATCTAGAGTATTCTCATCAAGCCTTCAATCCAACTCAACGATATGAAAAAATCCATCGAGTCACTTCATGCATTCAATCGAACTCATTTTCTTCATTTGTTATCTTCGCGCCCTAAAATGATTCCACACTAGGACACCATGTATAAATCCATCGAATGTTAAGTCTCCTACTATTAACCAACTTGCATGACTCTACAACAAGTCACCTTGTATGAAAGTTGTGATTTTCATCTGCAACCCAACTGACTCAACTGCTCTTTGGTAGTGCATGGCATGAATTTGGCACGGTGGAAGATGTGATCAGTTGAATACCTTGCAACCCAAATTGATACCACCTATCACAAGCCTGGAAAACATCCAGTTGGGTGGTAGAAAAAAACCAACGTTCCCAGTCACCGTGTGCCACCGACGTATTTCATTCGGTGGCAAGGCCAAACCAAATTACTTAACCCGGGCTACACCTTCATCTTACTTCATTTATTACTTAGTTATGTTTGCGTTTTTCTTATACTTAGCTTCAACAGTAAAGAGAAACGATCCATACACAAGTGAAAATGAAACATGTATGTGGGCAACCAAACCTACCTAATACCCAAAAGACTTCTTTACACAAAACGAAACAACAGTGTGTCGAGCCAAACACTCATGCCACACAAAGAAAGTTTACATAAAGGATATTTTGCGTTGTTACAAATAACCTATGTGAAAACATTAGAACTCAACTTTGGTGAGTTGCCTTCGTGCGCCCTTCCCCTATTGCTACAAAAGAACAAATTTCATACTTTGTCTCTGCAATTCATGTGGTTTTTCAAAGTGGGTGTGTCCCCTTTCTCCGTTAATACTTGCCTTTTCATCAAGTTGGAGTTCCCAACAACACTCCTCTTTGCTACCACAATTCCTTTGTTCCAACAACTCCCTTTGAAAAATACTTTCCAACCATCTCAATTTTGTCTCCCTAAGGAAGCTCAACTCACCTAGCTGGGTTGACTTGGCTCCTTGGGGGGAGATTGCCCTCCCTTCTTGTTCACTTCCTTAGAAATCCCAACCTGTGATAATGAAGAAATGTCTTGAAACTCCAACTTTCTTTCCTTCATTTGGTCTCTCCTTTCGAATATATAGAAGAGCCCTCCCTTGGTCAAGGATCACATCCTTTTCCAAACGACATGACCCTCCACAATTCTAAGCCGACCTTTTCTTTTGTTTTCGCACTGACTTTCCAAAGGGCATGCACCCCTATCTTAGCTCATGCTCTAACACAGCCGAATTATCATCCTTTATTTCTTGGGCACCCAAGTCAAGTTCTCGACTAATATTCGATTTGTTTCCTGGTTGAGCATCCAAGGCACGTTTCTTTGTTGGTTGGTCATATCCCCTTGGCACGATGCGCACTCAAGGCATCCAAGCTTCCCCAGCTCATATTTTGCTTCATATGGAAAGTTGGGTGCTCTCTCTGCCAAAGCGCCCGACTGACTCTTCCAATCATTCTGTCTCTTGGTAGGTGTTGTTCCTGATTTTATACTTTAAGGCTATAAAGTATACTGTCAAGGCATCCGTAAATGTTTAAAGAATAATTTGAGAATAAGAATTCAAAAGGAAGGTTGAAGCAGAATCAGTTTCTCAATTGTCTCTGTCTTGCTTCCTGTTGTTCTTGGATGCTAATGTCTCTCTCAATAGCAGCCCATGAACGTTCTAACTCAACCCAATTAGTTGTTGTTTGTAAAATGGTATTAAATCAATTCAAGGCAATACTGGTTTGATCTTGAAAGCCTGGTTCAATGTTGAGTTGTCTTCTACTTGGAACAGTCATGGAGGATAAAAATTTATTTATTTGTGAAAGGATTTTAATCAAACGTTACTTCAAACTTTCCAGAGATGAGAATATGAAAAAACAATTTCAAAATTCAAAACACTAACATAAATACATTCGAGGTCCTTTCCTGGATTTGTAACAATTTTGAGAATCGTAAAATAACAAATAAACACTACAGAAAAATATGAGGCTTTAATCAAGAAAGAATCTCATATTTCGATAGATAATAATGAAAGAAAACGAGGTTTCTAACGAAAGTTAAGTATTAAAGTACAAACGATTTACAGGTCTTAAAATTACTAATAGCAATTTCAGAGGAAAAACTATAAATAATTTGATATCCAAACCAATCTGAACTAGAAATCAAAGATGTAGATAACTTCAAATTGATTATTCGTTAGAAAAACATTGAAAGAAAAATACAACAAAGTATAATAAACTGGGTTGAAGAACACATAGCTACAAATTTGCAGGATTCAGAATCTCGTTTGTGATCTATATTATGATGTATTTGAAAACTGTTATTACAATCGGCTGTCTCCAAAAATCCTGAAGCCCTTTCTCCGTCTTTAGAAACTACATTTATACATTTTCATCAAAATTTTCTCGTTGGTGACTAACCAACTTCCTAATATTACGGTTACATATAAAAAATAATGTCAACCGTTTACAATTTCTTTCTAATTTCTAATGATAAAAACATTTAAAAAAGATTTTAAGCTTGCATTGGCGAACTTCCTTTCTCCGCTTCAATACACTGAACACATTTCCCCAAAAATTTCACAAAAGTCCGGGGAGCATCTGGTATCTCATTTTCTTCAAATAAGAAAAAAAAAATTGTAATTCGGGCAAACGATTTTCTATCATCTTTTCTATGAATTTAATAGTTTTCAACTTTAGATTAGGCATCACCATCCATTTGTTGATCTCTGTAATATTGATTAATTTAATTTTTGAAATCTCTATTTTCATTTCCTCCAGCTCTTCTTTGAACCTTAGCTGGTGCTTGGCAATATTAATCTCACCTAATAATCCGGAACAGTCATCTGTTTCGATATTCAATGAAGTTATTTCTAAGAGATAGAAAATTCCCTGGCAATCATCATTGACCTCTCTTGATATTCTTTTATATTCGGCCAATTTTCTTCCCACACTTTTAATATTATGTCCCCTTTAACCTGTTCAAAAATAGATAATTTCTCAAACTTTCCAACTTCTTCCTTTGATGAGAAAGCCACTGCCTTCTGAAAAGTTGTTCTAGCTGCCTTCGCCTCCCTTTCTTTCTGGAAAACATTCTCCAAAGAATTATTTGTTTCTTGAAAATAATTCTGGACTACTTCCAGATTCAAGAACACTTTCTATTGTTCTTCCTCTATTCTCAAATATATCTCTAATGTTTGTGTCCTGAAATTTTCAAGTTCTACTACCTGATTAGTAATAGAAACAATTTTATTTTGTAAATATTTTTTTTCTTCTCCCAGCTTTCGGACCTGTTCCTATGTGACCTGTATTATGTGTTTTGCCTCTTCCAAGTCTTTATTCATTTTCTGGATTTCTTGCATATCCTTTAGTCTAGCTTGTTCTAGACCCTTTTGTATTCCCCAACTAATATTTCTCTCATTTTCTTTTAATTTCTCTTGCAACTGAATCATTGTTTGGTCCTTTTGTTCGAGCATAGTTGTTAAATTTCCAACAGAATACATAATTGTTGATGCTATAGCACCCATTGTACCTACTAACTCTATAGAAAATTCTCCATTTTTGAGTTTCTTTCCATCTATAATAACCCTATGCTTTTTAATCATCCCTTCTCCTCTTGGATGAATTTCCTGTTTAAAGACTGCTCTTCGCTTTTTACTAAAAAAGTAATCTGATGGGGGGATTTCATCTCTTGAAATCGGCTCTAGATCACTGACATATAAAACTCCTTCATGAGGGGTTCCAAAAGTTGACTGCAATGGAGTTAAAGAGGTGATAGGACTATCGAGCTATGTTGATGTTATTCCTCCTATCTTTTCTGGAATATTTTTCATGATTTGTGCAATTGTTTCCAACTCTTTTCTCTTCTCTGTTCCCGATTATTTTGTTTGAGAACCCTCTATGTCTTGGGAAGGTATCTCAGTATTCTTCAACTTACCTTTGGTATTTTCTTTATCATGTGTATTAGTTTCAAACCCTGGAGGGGGCCCTTCCTGTTCTGGCAATGGGGTCAAAACTTCACCCTGCAAACTCTTAGGTAGGCAACTTTTCCTATGGCTCTAAAAAGATGTGAATCCAGTCTGTGAGTCAGGTGACAAGGCCTGGACTCTGTTCAGTACTTCTTCATAGGATTTAACATCTTTAAATATATCATCATAAATAGATACTTCATGTTCATACGCCTTTAGATTACAATGTATGAAATGCCTACTTATTACTTGGTAGGGGTCATATTTTCTGTGCTCAATATCTACTAATTTCACTTCTTCTATTGACTCAGCCTCTACCTTAGAATGGCCTAAATCTGATAAAGAAAATTTCCCAATATGAACAGGGAAAGATGGCCATGATTTCTTCTGAACTTCTTTTAATTATAATCCAACACTGCCCTTTACTATCTGATAAGCTACCTCCCTGCACACCAATCTGTCTGGTAGGAATTTAGGGAGTGCATGAGGGGGAATCGAACAACCATAAACCCTAATGTAGGAAAAATTTTCCTCAATAAACCAGTCGGAAACTACTTTAAGATTTTCTGTGATTGCATCAGAAATGCGAGGGGGTTCGCATCCAAAAAACATTATGTGCATAGGAATAATAATAAAATGGCAAACCTCGTAAAATGCATCTTTAGAATTTTCTTCCCAAAGGGTTGAGTGATATTTATGAATGGGTTTTGGACAGGAAATGCTCAATCTCCAATTCATTAATGGAAAGGGAGTCACAAAACAGATTGCATCCATAATGTATGCAGACATATAAAAAGTTGTTGGTTGTCCCTTTGATTTGGCTTCTTTGTAGTTTAAAATTTCTTATGTTAGGTTATCTGACAAAATCTTATGCCAGTTAAAACCATTTCCTTCTGAAGCTGCCTCTAAAAAGGGCACCCAGTCTGCATGAAAATGACAGGGATCTTTTCTCCCAAAAAGTCTACATAACATAATGGCTACATAAACCATGTATTCATTTAAAGAGGTTGTAGCATAAATCCCATGAGAATCAGCCCTAAACTTTGCTTCAGACCTCGCCCATCCTCTAATCATATTGGAATATGTCTGGTCTGCCTCAATACATTCTTTTATCTGAAACTCTACTAAAAATTCATCATTAAAAGTATGTTTAGGATTTGGTGAGATTTTATACATTACTTGAAGGTGCTCTGGTCTAAATGAGCCAACGATAGCTCCTTGCTCATTTAAAATACTCCTTGTTGGGATATCGAACTTATCCAGATCCCAGCTGATCATATCAGTGTATGCCACAAGCCTCGGGTGCGCAACGATCTTATGAAGCTCTGACTCAGCTATGTCCCAGAAATGATTTTCAGAATCAATATGAGCATTCTCAAACTCGGAGATTTGAGTCCAAGATTTAATAGAATCTATAGCATGTGGAGTGGTGTCGGAGATAATATCTCCTTCCTGTGCGTCTTCATTCTTCTTCGATGCCTTTTTGGGTGCCATGACCTTTGCGTTTAATTGAAAACTTGTGCCAAAGAATGGATGAACAAGCTCAGCTTAAAATGAAAACACAGACATTCGAATGTTTATTTTGAATATATTTTAAAAATGACAAGATTTGCACAGTTGTCACGAATTTAAAGCTCTTAATGCAGAAGATATTTTACCGAGATACGCTTTTAATGTCTGTATTTAGGCACCTTCGGGTTTTGAAGAAAATGAGAAACCTACTTAATTGGTAAGTGAAACATGAATGAACACCTAAGAATGATTACCATTAATCTTGTTTTTTTGAGAAAAGGTTAATTAATGTTAATCACAGTTTAAAGCTTAAAACTTCATTTTTGGGGGTTTCGGAAACCCCGATGTCGAGAGGTATGTCGTCGATGAAAAACGATTTCCAAAAATGCGAAATCGCGAAATCACGATGTTTTATTTAAGATTCAAATGCTTTTAGCACATTAATTAATTGAGATTAGATGTTTTCGGGATTTCGAAAATCGTTTTGTTGAGAAGTATGTTATCAATAAAATCTGATCTCTGAAATCGCGAAATCGCGACGGCTTGTTTTTTTTAAACAGGACTTAACTTATCTTAATTAACTCAATAATCATGATTAAGGCCAAAAAAGAATTAGTTTAATTTAACGTGACATGTGGATCGGGGTTTCGTAATTCAGGATTTCGGGAAACATGATGACAGGAGACGTGCTCTCGCTGAACCGCGAATCCCGAAATCGCGACATAATTATTTTAACCCTTAATCTTTCTTATAAGAGAATAAATTAATTCATGTTTAAATTAAGATTCCAACATTTCAAGAAATCGAGGATCGGGATTTCACGATTTGATTTGCATCAAAAATTTGTTTGTAGGAAACCCCGAATCCCGAAAATTCTTTTAAGTTTAATTTTAAAAACGTTAATTTAAATTTTAACACGTTTTAAAAAAAATTCAAATAAAAAGCGTCAGAAGTCTTATACTTTTTGTAAACCTTTTTCCCATTCATTATCCGAAATTTTTTTAAAAATTAAGAAAAAGGTATCGTGTATTTAGAAATGATACGAAACTCTTGTTTTATGAAAAGCCGAAACCCGAAAAAGAGAGAATCTAGGCCTTAAGGATAAAAATTTAAGATCTGTTTCAACATAGGCTCCAACTGGGGACCTCATCTCCCTGTGGGACAAGGAGAACATGTAGACTCAGTGCCTTCATTGGGTAAATGGTGTCAAGGGTTTATCACTGCTAAAACTGCAAAAGGAGAGGAAAAAGAGATTTCATTTCAACCTTTGAAAATATTTTCAAAACTTCTTATTTGCTTTAAACTCAGTTGTAGTCTTCCATAATATTCTCCTTCTCATTCTGAATTTAAGTTAGTATTAAGATGATTAGAACAATCTTAAGAAACTCAACAGATTTGTAAATTTCGGCTTGCATCAATCGAAATAAAATTTATAATTTTAATTGGGGAGCTCTATCTTGACTTAAGATGAATATCCGGTTTCAAAAAACTGGTAACTAGAATAGAGTAATAGATAAGTATGACAACCTTACAGACACCTCAGATATTGCTTCACTACCAGCGGGCCTGTTCAGTACCCCGGTGAAGTTATCTGTCCCTTTTTACTGAATTTCCTTTCACCACTTCGAGTGCTAATTATATATTTATACTCAGATATTGCTTCACTGCTAGCAGGCCTGTTCAGTACCCTGGTGAAGTTATCTGCTTCTTTTATATTAGACGAGGGAAATCATTTAAATGAATTTCCTTTCATCGTCTTTGGGACTAGATGGGGGCAATCAAATATGAATTTCCTTTCACCATCTGTCTTATATTTAGCTTATAAATACGAAGCAGGGGCAATCAATGATACTTAAAATATCAGGGGTGGTTATCTGTGTAAAAATTTACAATAGAGGTTTGTCAACCTGTTTTGATTATTCTAGACCAATCTTTTCTCAACTTTCAAAACCCCCAAGTCTATAGAGAAAAAGGGAAAGATAATTTTCATGGGTTTTCTTTTGAGCAAGCTTAAATCCTCAGTCAAACTGTTAAGAGACCTAAGAGAGTCAGAATCAACCTAAACATAACCTCTTTTAGTCAGAGAATAAGAACTATGAAGACTGGTCTTACTGAATTTAATTATTTTTCTATTTCAAAAGTTAATACATAATCTCTCCTAATTCGATGAGAGAACCCAAAAAAGTGAAAAATAGTACTGAGGGTATAAAAGGAGATGTCCAACAATATGTAAGCTAGAAAACATAGGTTGTAATTTAAAAAATAACTCTTTGGACTCTTCTCTTAAAAAAAATTATTTTGAAATGCCTTTAAACTTGTTCTAAGTGAAACCCTTAAGGTTTAAGTATTAAGAACAAACGCTTTTATTTACCTATCAGCTTATGAGATAAATTTTTTTTTTTTAAATAACAGAAAGTACTATCTATCACCTATTTTTTTGGCAAATTAATCCTCTGAGTTCAAGCTGTCTGTTTGAATCCTGTAAACAAAACAAAAACAAAAATATCAGGTTTTTTTTGTTTTGGTATAAAAACTTAACTAATTTTATTTTATTTTTATTTATTTACAAAATGAGAATAGATTTTCTAAAAATGAAAAACAAAATGGTATATACAATGAGAGTTTCTGGAAATTAATTATTCCATATAATGCTTTAAAAAATGCCCGTTGACAGGGGCATTCAAGATTTTACCATCCAATTTTCAAGCAGAAATGAATTTTTTCCTTCAGGACATGCTACCTTAAATGGTCCGTACCAAATATGATCGAATTTACCATTTTTTCCTGAATCCTCTTTTCGAGCATCCCATCTCAAAAGCAGATCCCCGGGGAGAAAATTCATGTCCTTGGATTTATGATCAAATAATACCTTCATGTCATCCTGGTACTTCTGCAACTTTTCATCCACTACCGCCCTGTGCTGTTGAACTTCAATCAGCTGATTTATCCTTCTTGTGAGAGGATTCGGTTCTTCCTTCTCATCTTGCCATAGTTTCATCACAGGAAGTGCTAGGTTTATAGACAACACTACATCTGTTCCATATACCATTTGAAAGGGAGAAGTACCAGTATACTTTTTTATGCCTATCTGATTTTCCCACAGAGCATATTTTAAATGCAAATGCCAAGACTTTTTATTTTCGTTTAACATTTTCTTGATTATAATGATTAAGCTCTTGTTTGAAGATTCTGCCAGACCATTTCCCTGAGGATAGTATGTTGTGGAATGACCCAGCACAATATTATATTTATGGAAAAAGCTCACCATTTCCATAGACTTAAAATCTTGTGCATTGTCTGTGACTATCTTTCTGGGACAACCGAACCTAGACAAGATATTTTCCTCTAAGAAGTCTATAACTACTGAATTAGTAGCCTTTCTTGTTGGGATAGCTTCCACCCATTTGGTGAAATAGTCTGTAGCGGTCAGGATCCATCTGTTTTGAGCACTCGAATGAGGATTAATTTCACCTATGAAGTCTAGCCCCCGTTGTTGAAAAGGAGTTTCTGTCTTGATTGGGACCAATGGCATCGCTATTAGTTTTTGTTTTCCTGCAAAAAATTGGCAAGGATTGTAAGCTCGTACCTTAGCATTGACATCTGGGAAAAGTTTGGGCCAGTAATAACCAACCCTCAGGATTTTATATGTCGTATCCCTCCAAGCATGGTTTCCTCCACTGACTCCTTCGTGAAATTGATCTATAACTTCTTATGTTTCCAACTCGACTAGACATACCAAGAGGAAGCCAAGCGAGTCTTTCCAATATAATCGTTTTTCAGAAATATAGTATTTGACTGCATGCATCTTTAGCGTTCTAACTTTGGATGGAGACAAGTCAGTTGGACATTTCAATGTCAGTAAGTATGTTACTATGTCCTTGTACCCATTCGACGACGTGAATTTCTCCTCGATTATGTTTTCGACTATTTGCTCCTCAAGTTCATTCACGTCTACCCATTCTTCCTCCTCCTGCGAACTGTTTATCCCAAGAGCTCTAAAATTGGATTCAGCTAAAAGTTTAGCTAAACCTTACCCATTTACCAATTTTGTCGGTTTAACCTCCAAGTCGAACTCTTGAATTTTGGCAAGCCATCTTCCTCTTTTGCCATCATTGTTTGCTTGAACCAAAATATCTTTTACAGAACTAGTGGGTACATATGAAATCACTTTAGAATGTAAAACATAAGTTCTGAAAGCCTTCAATGCTTTTACCATAGCATATGCTTGATTTTCCATTATATTATATTTGAGTTCAGCATCTCGGAGACTTTTGCTAAAGAAGGCTATCGGTTGCTTGAAACCTTCTTCATTCTTCTGAAGGAGTACAGCAGCAAGCGTGTGTTCAGAGGCAAATGAAAAAATAAGAAAATCTTTGAGATAATCGGGGCTCGCTAGTACTGGTGCCTCACTTATAACCTTCTTAATATGGGAAAAGGATGCTTTATCTTCCGCTGTCCATTTTACTTCACTGTTTTTTCTGAGCATATCTGTAATCAATTTCACAATTTCAGCGAAGTTAGGAATAAATCTTCTCAAGAAATTTATTTTTCCTAAAAATGATTGAATTTCTTTCACATTCCTAGGAATATCTATTGTATCTATAGCTTCTACTCTTTTAGGGTCAATCCTAATTCCATCTCGAGATACGATGTGACCCAACAGCTTTCCCTCTTGCATAGCGAAATGAGACTTCTTAGGATTCAAGGATAGGCCAAACCTGCGGCATTTTTCAAATGTCTGTTTGAGATGAATCAGATGGTCTTCATCTGATTTAGAGAAAATAGTAAGATCATCCAAATAGATGACTACGAACTTGTCTCGTTTTCCAACGAAAGCAATATCCATCGCACGTTGAAAAGTAGCACCTGCATTCATCAGTCCAAACAACATTTTATCGAACATAAACGTGCCCCAAGGAGTGGTAAATGTGGTTTTTTCTTTATCAAGATCATTGACGACAATTTGATTATAATATGAAAATCCATCAATCATTTACATCCTATTAGCTCCTACTACTTTTTCAAGAACATGTTCCATTTTAGGTAGAGGATAATTATCTTTGAGAGAAAATTTATTAAGATTCCTGAAATCGACACACAGTCTAATTTCCCCGTTTTTCTTTCTAACTGGGACCAGATTAGCTACCCAATCAGAATATCTTAGGGGTACAATTATCTTAGCATCAAGAAGTTTTTTGACTTCTCGTTCGTTAACAGGTAATAAAATGGGGTTAAATTGTTGGAGTTTTTGTTTAAAAGGTTTGACACCAGGTTTGAGGGGTATCTTATGTTTGATCACAGAAGTGTCATATGTTTTTAGTTCTTCATACGACCATGCGAAAACATATTTGTAATTTCTTAACAACTCCGTGTATTTATTTTTGTTTTCTGTTCATAAATATTTGGATAGTTTAACCATTCGGGGATTTTCTTCAGTTCCTATATTACAATCTTCAACCTCCTCTGGTTGGGGTTGTAGGATGGTTTTTGAAGGGATATTATCTTGATTAAAAAGTCTTTCCAAAGGGATTAGACCCTTGGGAATTTGGTTGTTCTTGAGAACAATCATTCGGTGATTTGCAATTTTATCGTGAAATTCTTTAGAATCCTCCCCCTCTTGCATGATCCAAATAGGATCATTTTGATTTTCTTGATCGGTATGCATTTCTGCAAATTCGTCTAATGAATCTAGAAACTTTCGAAGTTGCTCATCATCTTCAAAAACCTACCAATGTTGTATGTTATTTGGTATCGAAGGGCGATGTCTCATTTGTATATGATATTTTAATTTAAAAGCAGTCGGGGGTGTGAAACTTGATGCAGCTTTGGCTAAAGCATCAGCCTCTTGATTCTCATATCTTGGGACGAAATGAAAATTCACATATGAGAAGAAGTTCTCGATTAAATCTCAGAAACAATTCCTATAGGACTGTAATCTAGAATGCTTAGCCTGATACTGCCAATTCACCTATTTTATAATTACCTCGGTGTCACCAAAGACTTCGAGTTTCTTAATTTTCATCCTTCTAGCAGCTTCTAATCCTAGCACTAAAGCTTCATACTCGCATACATTGTTTGTACAATCCACATTCCACTGAAGCCTATATGAAAAAGGAATAACAAATTGATCATCGGGAGCCACAACAAGTGCTCCTGCCTCGGCTCCAAGGAAAGACAAAGATCCATCAAAATACATTTTCCATACACCAGTGCTATATACATTTTTCTCTATTTCCTTTTTTCAATTTTTTCTTCTATACAATTGTCGTCTACATCTACTTCAAAATCGTCATCAATAGATAATATACAATTTCCTAAATCTTGGTCAGCAATATAAACTGGATGATTGTTGGGGTTGTTTGGGTCACCTGCAGTAAATGCCAACCTAGACTCTCTGTAAAGACGAGTGTATTGGCCTCCGAAAACTGGAATTGTAGCATATGTCATATCCAGTTGGAGAGATCCTCCAAGCTTGGCGCCCCATGATATAGATAATAGCATACCATAATTTGGGGGAATGTAAGTGGCCACTACATCCATAAGAATACTTTTAGCAGGTATTTGAGCCAAACCTACCACTAGGTCTTTAATCATACCTATGAATTTTACTTTCCTCGAATCGAAAGAATATAAGTCACCATAGGGCCTTGTGATTTCAAGACCAAGTTTTTCCATAATTTCCCTTGGCATAACATTGTGGGAAGCTCTGGAATCCAACATACAGTTATGGAGAAGGTGGTCAAACAGGGTTAACGTAATATAAAAGGGAGCCACGGTGTCCCTTGCACCTTCGAAGTGTAGACCGAAGACTATGTTTGGTTTGTCATCTTCTAAGTTGATGACGTCAACCTGGCTTTCGTCTTTGGAAAAATTAATCATCTTGGCGATTTGTTTTCTGTATATGGGATTTTTAGCTAATTTAACAAGGGGAATAGGAATTTTGATTTTATTTATTTCGTTTTCCAAATTAAAATTTCCTAGAGCCTTGTCATTTTCGATGTTCGGGAATTCCATACCTTTCTTTTCAGTTTTTCGTTGAGATGTGAACTTGTTTTCATTTATAAGAGATTTTGTCTTCACAGGGAGTGTTCCTACTGGTTCTGACTGGACAGTTTGCGTATCTGCTGTGTTTCTTTTCGCAGACTGTTTATCAATAACTTTTGGAGTTGCCTCGTCGGTTTCGCTTCTTGGCAAACTCCTTTTTGTCGAAACATTTGGGAGACTTTTATTTCTTGGTCTTAAATTATATTTTCCCTCTAGTTCAGCTATAATATCATCTGCAATATCTTGATATGTGAAATCATTGGTCATATTATTGCTAATATGTTCTTCTAATGTACTTTCTTTACTTAAATATGCTTCGTAATCCTGTCTCAATAAATAAGGTGATTTATTATCGTCACCGAGGTTACTATTATCTTCATCGATTTCTTCAAAATCTCCTAAATCTTCCTCTCCAGTGTAGTTTTCACTTTTAAAGGGTGTTGGAATTTTTTGATCTTCATTTTTAATTATTTTCTGTGGTCCCTGAGGATCAGGATTTCTTCGAAAATCTTTTCTGGGGAAATTATCTCTTTTCAATTTCTTTAGTTCCATTTTTGATATCTTGTTTGAAATTTCTCGAATTACCCTAGCCATCTCTTCTATTCTATCTCCCGAGGATTTTTCCGATCCTGAAGATCCACCTTGTTCTTTAAATTTCCTATTTTCTTTGTTTCCAGCTTCAGTGTTTGCTTTTAGTTTCCCTGATGCCATCATATTTGATTCAATCTCAAGCGCATCATCCTGCATTTTCGTGAGATCTGTTGATCTCCTTTCTCTCAATAATAAGGTGAAGTCAGGATCAAAAGCGCCAGAAAAAGTCACTTTTGCTGCAGGTTCTGAAGGTTTAACCTCAACTGGAATTTTATTATACAACTTATTGAACCTCTATGTGAATTCTAGAACTGATTCAGAGTTTTTCTTTCTAAGGGCTCCAAATTCAGTCAAGTAGTAGAGGCGATCCTTCCTCTCTCCCCATTGTCTAATAAATGCACTTTCAAGTTCTTCATAGGATCTTAAAGATCCAGCTGCTAAGGATCGGAACCAGGACCTCACCTGTCCCTCGAAAGTTTGAACGAGGAGTCTAGAATAAACATCTTCATGTACTATTTTGAGTATGTCAGTAAATTGATCAAAAAATTTTATATGTTCTTGGGCAGTCAGATCACCTTCCCCTGTAAATTTCGGGAGGCTTTTCATATAATTCTCAGGGAGATCATGAAGAGGAATAAGAAGAACAAGTGGAGCATATCTAGCAGCTACTTTACAAAATATTCCAGGAAGCGGTACTTGACCACCTCCAGGAGCACCACCCCCAGCTCCAGCACCTCCTTGTGCAGCCATGGTTAGATTTGAGACTGAAGTTCGAAAAGTGTGTGGAGAAGATTCTCGAAAATCTGGGGAAGAAACTTTAGGAAATGAGAAAGTATCGAAAGAGAGGGGAAGTGAAAGTGATCTTTCAAGAGTTTCTGAAGTGCTTGATTGCGTAAAGTCTAGCTGACATATAGTATATGTGGGTAAAAAGACTTGTTTAAGAGACTTACGTGATTTAAAAAAAAATTCTGGATCGGAGACTTGCGAGGTCTGCTTGCTATCTGGATTTTTTCTAGTGTTCTTTCGACTAATAGCCAGTTTAGTTATTGTGGAGTCGCCAAGTGAAAAATATTAAGCCTTAGAAGGTTTTCTATCCTTGTTCACTATCAAAAACATAAAATGTCAATGTTGTTCTTCCCAGGGAAAAGATTTGTTTCTTCGTTCCTCAGCAATGGCGCCAAAAAGATGTTGTTCCTGAGTTTATACTTTGAGGCTATAAAGTATACCGTCAAGACATCCGTAAATGTTTAAAGAATAATTTGAGAATAAGAATTCAAAAGGAAGGTTGAAGCAGAATAAGTTTCTCAACTATCTCTGTCTTGCTTCCTGTTGTTCTTGGATGCTAATGTCTCTCTCAATAGAAGCCCATGAACGTTCTAACTCAACCCGGTTAGTTGTTGTTTGTAAAATGGTATTAAATCAATTCAAGGCAATACTGGTTTGATCTTGAAGGCCTGGTTCAATGTTGAGTTGTCTGCTACTTGGAACAGTCATGGAGGATAAAACATTATTTATTTTTGAAAGGATTTTAATCAAATGTTAATTCAAACTTTCCATAGATGAAAATATGAAAAAACAATTTCAAAATTCAAAATGCTAACATAAATACATTCGAGGTTGTTTCCTAGATTTGTAACAATTTTGAGAATCATAAAATAACAAATAAACACTACAGAAAAATATGAGGCTTTAATTAAGAAAGAATCTCATATTTCAATAGATAATAATGAAAGAAAACGAGGTTTCTAACAAAAGTTAAGTATTAAGGTACAAAATATTTACAGGTCTTAAAATTAATAATAGCAATTTTAGAGGAAAAACTGTAAATAATTTGATATCCAAACCAATCTGAACTAGAAATCAAAGATGTAGATAACTTCAAATTGATTATTCGTTAGAAAAACACTGAAAGAAAAATACAACAAAGTATAATAAACTGGGTTGAAGAACACATAGCTACAAATTTGCATGATTCAGAATCTCGTTTGTGATCTATATTATGATGTATTTGAAAACTGTTATTACAATAGGCTGTCTCCAAAAATCCTGAAGCCCTTTCTCCATCTTTAGAAACTACATTTATACATTTTCATCAAAATTTTCTCGTTGGTGACTAACCAACTTCCTAATATTACGGTTACATATAAAAAATAATGTCAACCGTTTACAATTTCTTTCTAATTTCTAATGATAAAAACATTAAAAAAATATTTTAAGCTTGCGTTGACGAACTTCCTTTCTCCGCTTAATTACACTGAACACATTTCCCCAAAAATTTCACAAAAGTCCTGGGAGCATCTGGTATCTCATTTGCTTCAAATAAGAAAAATCTTTTCTGCAATTTGGGCAAACGATTTTCTATCATCTTTTCTGTGAATTTAATAGTTTTCAACTTTAGATTAGGCATCACCATCCATTTGTTGATCTCTGTAATATTGATTAATTTAATTTTTGAAATCTCTATTTTCATTTCCTCCAGCTCTTCTTTGAACCTTAGCTAGTGCTTGGCAATATTAATCTCACCTAATAATCCGGAATAGTCCTATGTTTCGATATTCAAAGAAGTTCTTTCTAAGAGATCGAAAATTCCCTGGCAATCATCATTGACCTCTCTTGTTATTCTTTTATATTCGGCCAGGTTTTCTTCCCACACTTTTAATATTATGTCCCCTTTAACTTGTTCAGAAATAGATAATTTCTCAAACTTTCCAACTTCTTCCTTTGATGAGAAAGCCACTGCCTTCTAAAAAGTTGTTCTCGCTGTCTTCGCCTCCCTTTCTTTCTGGAAAACATTCTCCAAAGACTTATTTGTTTATTGAAAATAATTCTGGACGACTTCTAGATTCAAGAACACTTTCTATTGTTCTTCCTCTATTCTCAAATATATATCCAATGCTTGTGTCCTGAAATTTTCAAGTTCTACTACCTGATTAGTAATAGAAATAATTTTATCTTGTAAATGTTTTTTTTCTTCTCCCAGCTTTCGGACCTATTCCTGTGTGACCTGTATTATGTGTTTTGCCTCCTCCAAGTCTTTATTCATTTTCTTTATTTCTTACATATCCTTTATTCTAGCTTGTTCTAGACCCTTTTGTATTCCCCAACTAATATTTCTCTCATTTTCTTTTAATTTTTCTTGAACCTGAATTATTGGTTGGTCCTTATGTTCGAGAAGAGTTATTAAATTGCCAACAGAATACATATTTATTGATGCTATAGCACCCATTGTACCTGCTAACTCTGTAGGAAATTCTCCATTTTTGAGTTTCTTTCCATCTATAATAACCCTATGCTTTTTAATCATCCCTTCTCCTCTTGGATGAATTTCTTGTTTCAAGACTGCTCTTCTCTTTTTACTAAAAAAGTAATCTGATGGGGGGATTTCATCTCTTGAAATCGGCTCTAGATCACTGACATATAAAACTCCTTCATGAGGGGTTCCAAAAGTTGACTGCAATGGAGTTAAAGAGGTGATAGGACTACCGAGCTCTGTTGATGTTGTTCCTCCTATCTTTTCTGGAATATTTTTAATGGTTTGTGGAATTGTTTCCAGCTCTTTTCTCTTCTCTGTTCCCGATTCTTTTGTTTGAGAACCCTCTTTGTCTTGGGAAGGTATCTCAGTATTATTCAACTTACCTTTGGTATTTTATTTATCCTATGTATTAGTTTCAAACCCTGGAGGGGGCCCTTCCTATTCTGGCGGTGGAGTCGAAACTTCACCCTGCAAACTCTTAGGTAGGCAACTTCGCCTATGGCTCTAAAAAGATGTGAATCCAGTCTGTGAGTTGGGTGACAAGGCTTGGAATCTGTTCAGTACTTCTTCATAGGATTTAACATCTTTAAATATATCATCATAAATAGATACTTTATGTTCATACGCCTTTAGATTACAATGTATGAAATCCCTACTTATTACTTGGTAGGGGTCATATTTTATGTGCTCAATATCTACTAATTTCACTTCTTCTAATGACTCAGCCTCTACCTTAGAATGGCCTAAATTTGATAAAGAAAATTTCCCAATATGAACAGGGAAAGATGGCCATGAATTCTTCTGAACTGCTTTTAATTCTAATCCAACACCGCCCTTCACTTTCTGATAAGCTACCTCCCTGCACACCAATATGTTCGGTAGGAATTTAGGGAGTGCATGAGGGGGAATGGAACAGCCATAAACCCTAATGTAGGAAAAAATTTCCTCAATAAACCAATCAGCAACTGCTTTAACATTTTCTATGATTGCATCAGAAATGCAAGGGGGTTCGCATCCAAAAAACATTATGTGCATAGGAATAATAATAAAATGGAAAACCTCGTAAAATGCATCTTTAGCATTTTCTTCCCAAAGGGCCGAGTGATATTTATGAATGGGTTCTGGACAGGAAATGCTCCAGCTCCAATTCATTAATGGAAAGGGAGTCACAAAACAGATTGCATCCATAATGTATGCAGACATATAAAACTTTGTTGGTTGTCCCTTTGATTTGGCTGCTTTGTAGTTTAAAATTTCTTGTGTTAGGTTATATCACAAAATATTATGCCAATTAAAACCATTTCCTTCTGAAGCTTACTCTAAAAAGGGCACCCAGTCTGCATGAAAATGACAGGGATCTTTTCTCCCAAAAAGTCTACATAACATAATGGCTACATAAACCATGTATTCATTTAAAGAGGCTGTAGCATAAATCCCATGAGAATCAGCCCTAAACTTTGCTTCAGACCTCGCCCATCCTCTAATCATATCGGGATATGTCTGGTCTGCCTGAATACATTCTTTTCTCTGAAACTCTGCTAAAAATTCAGCATTAAAAGTATGTTTAGGATTTGGCGAGAGTTTATACATTACTTGAAGGTGCTCTGGTCTAAATGAGTCGATGATAGCTCCTTGCTCATTTAAAATAGTCCTTGTTGGGATATCGACCTTATCCAGAGCCCAGCTAATCATATCAGTGTATGCAACAAGCTCGGGCGCGCAACAATCTTATGAAGCTCTGACTCAGCTATGTCCCGAAAATGATTTTCAAAATCAGGATGAGCATTCTCAAACTCGTATTCCAGCAACTCGGAGATTTGATTCCAAGATTTAATAGAATCTATAGCATGTGGAGTGGTGTCGAAGATAATATCTCCTTCCTGTGTGTCTTCATTCTTCTTCGATGCCTTTTTGGGTGCCATGACCTCTGCGTTTAATTGAAAACCTGTCACAGAAAATGGATGAACAAGCTCAGCTTAAAATGAAAACACAAACATTTGAATGTTTATTTTGAATATATTTAAAAAATGACAAGATTTGCACAGCTGTCACGAATTTAAAGCTCTTAATGCGGAAGATATTTTACCGAGATACGCTTTTAATGTCCGTATTTAGGCACCTTCGGGTTTTGAAGAAAACAAGAAACCTACTTAATTGGTAAGCAAAACATGAATGAACACCTAAGAATGATTTCCATTAATCTTGTTTTTTTGAGAAAAGGTTAATTAATGTTAATCATAGTTTAAAGCTTAAAACTTTGTTTTTCGGGGTTTCAGAAACCCTGATGTCGAGAGGTATGTCGTCGATGAAAAACAATTTTTGAAAATGTGAAATCACGATGTTTTATTTAAGATTTAAACACTTTTAGCACATTAATTAATTGAGATTAGATGTTTTCGGGATTTCGGAAATCGTTTCGTTGAGAAGTATGTTATCAATAAAATCCGATCTCCGAAATCGCGAAATCGCGACGGCTTGTTTTTTTTAAACAGGACTTAACTTATCTTAATTAACTAAATAATCACGATTAAGGCCAAAACAGAATTAGTTTAATTTAACGTGACATGTGGATCGGGGTTTCATAATTCAGGATTTCAGGAAACATGATGACAGGAGATGTGCTCTTGTTGAACCGCGAATCCCGGAATCGCGACATTATTATTTTAACCCTTAATCTGTCTTATAAGAGAATAAATTAATTAGTGTTTAAATTAAGATTCCAACATTTCGGGAAATCGAGGATTGGGATTTCAAGGTTTGATTTGCATCAAAAATTTGTTTGTAGGAAACCCTGAATCCCGAAAATTCTTTTAAGTTTAATTTTAAAAATGTTAATTTAAATTTTAACACGTTTTAAAAAAATTTCAAATAAAAAGCGTCGGAAGTCTTATATTTTTTGTAAACCTTTTTCCCGTTCATTATCCGAAAAATTTTAAAAAATTAAGAAAAAGGTATCGTGTATTTAGAAATGATACGAAACTCTTGTTTTATGAAAAGTCGAAACCCGAAAAAGAAAGAATCTAGGCCTTAAGGATAAAAATTTAAGATCTGTTTCAACATAGGCTCCAACTGGGGACCTCGTCTCCCTGTGGGACAAGGAGAACATGTAGACTCAGTGCCCTCATTAGGTAAATGGTGTCAAGGGTTTATCACTGCTAAAACTTCTAAAGGAGAGGAAAACGAGATTTCATTTCAACCTTTGAAAATATTTTCAAAACTTCTTATTTGTTTTAAACTTAGTTGTAGTCTTCTTCATAATAATCTCCTTCTCATTCTGAATTTAAGCTAATATTAAGATGATTAGAACAATCTTAAGAAACTCAACAGATTTGTAAATTTCGTCTTGCATCAATCGAAATAAAATTTATAATTTTAATTGGGGAGCTCTATCTTGACTTAAGATGAATATCCGGTTTCGAAAAACTGGTAACTAGAATAGAGTAATAGATAAGTATGACAACCTTACAGACACCTCAGATATTGCTTCACTGCCAGCGGGCCTGTTCAGTACCCCGGTGAAGTTATCTGTCCCTTTTTACTGAATTTCCTTTCACCGCTTCGATTGCTAATTATATATTTATACTCAGATATTGATTCACTGCCAGCAGGCTTGTTTAGTACCCCGGTGAAGTTATCTGTTTTCTTTTATATTAGACGAGGGCAATCATTTAAATGAATTTCCTTTCATCGTCTTTGGGACTAGATGGGGGCAATCAAATATGAATTTCCTTTCACCATCTGTCTTATATTTATCTTACAAATACGAAGCGAGGGCAATCAGTGATACTTAAAATATCAGGGGTGGTTATCTGTGTAAAAATTTACAATGGAGGTTTGTCAATCTGTTTTGATTATTCTAGACCAATCTTTTCTCAACTTTCAAAACCCCTCAGTTTGTAGAGAAAAAGGGAAAGATTATTTTCATGGGTTTTCTTTTGAGCAAGCTTAAATCCTCAGTCAAACTGTTAAGAGACCTAAGAGAGTCAGAATCAACCTAAACATAACCTCTTTTATTCAGAGAATAAGAACTATGAAGACTGGTCTTACTGAATTTAATTATTTTTCTATTTCAAAAGTTAATATATAATCTCTCCTAATTAGATGAGAAAACCTGAAAAAGTGAAAAATAGTACTGAGGGTATAAAAGGAGATGTCCAACAATTTGTAAGCCAAAAAACATAGGTTGTAATTTAAAAAATAACTCTTTGGAATCTTCTCTTAAAAAAAATTATTTTGAAATGCCTTTAAACTTGTTCGAAGTGAAACCCTTAAGGTTTAAGTATTAAGAACAAACGCTTTTATTTACCTATCAGCTTACGGGATAATTTTATTTATTTTTAAATAACAGAAAGTGCTATCTATCACCTATTTTTTGGCAAATTAATCCTATGAGTTCAAGCTGTCTGTTTGAATCCTGTAAACAAGACAACAACAAAAATATCAGGTTTTTTTTTTTTGGTATAAAAACTTAACTAATTTTATTTTATTTTTATTTATTTACAAAATGAGAATAGATTTTCTAAAAATGAAAAACAAAATGGTATATACAATGAGAGTTTCTGGAAATTAATTATTCCATATAATGCTTTAAAAAACGCCCGTTGACAGGGGCATTCAAGATTTTACCATCCAAATTTTCAAGCAGAAATGAATTTTTTCCTTCAGGAGATGCTACCTCAAATGGTCTGTACCAAATATGATCGAATTTACCATTTTTTCCTGAATCCTCTTTTCGAGCATCCCATCTCAAAACCAGATCCCCGGGGAGAAAATTCATGTCCTTGGATTTATGATAAAATAATACCTTCATGTCATCCTGGTACTTCTGCAACTTTTCATCCACTACCGCCCTGTGCTGCTGAACTTCAATCAGCTGATTTATCCTTCTTGTGAGAGGATTCGGTTCTTCCTTCTCATCTTGCCATAGTTTCATCATAGGAAGTGCTAGGTTTAAAAGAAACACTACATCTGTTCCATATACCATTTGAAAGGGAGAAGTACCGATAGACTTTTTTGTACCTATCCGATTTACCCACAGAGCATATTTTAAATGCAAATGCTAGGACTTTTTATTTTCGTTTAACATTTTCTTGATTATACTGATTAAGCTCTTGTTTGAATATTCTGCCAGACCATTTCCCTGAGGATAGTATGTTGTGGAATGACCCAGCACAATATTATATTTCTTGCAAAAGCTCACCATTGCCATAGACTTAAAAGCTGGCGCATTGTTTGTGACTATCTTTTTGGGACAACCAAACCTAGACAAGATATTTTCCTCTAAGAAGTCTATAACTACTGAATCAATAGCCTTTGTTGTTGGGATAGCTTCCACCCATTTGGTGAAATAGTCTGTAGCGGTCAGGATCCATCTGTGTTGAGCATTCGAATGAGGATTAATTTCACCTATGAAGTCTAGTCCCCATTGTTGAAAATGAGCTTTTGTCTTGACTGGGACCAATGGCATCGCTGGTAGTTTTTGTTTTCCTGCAAAAAAATGGCAAGGACTGCAAGCTCGTACCTTAGCATTGACATCTGGGAAAAGTTTGGGCTAGTAATAACCAGCCCTCAGGATTTTATATGTCGTATCCCTCCAAGCATGGTGTCCTCCACTGACTCCTTCGTGAAATTGATCTATAACTTCTTTTGTTTCTGACTCAACCAGACATACCAAGAGGAAGCCAAGCGGGTCTTTCCAATATAATCGTTTTTCATAAATACAGTATTTGACTGCATGCAACTTTAGCGTTCTAGCTTTGGATGGAGACAAGTCAGTTGGACATTTCAATGTCAGTAAGTATGTTACTATGTCCTTGTACCAATTCGACGACGTGAATTTCTCCTCGATTATTTTTTCGACTATTTGGTCCTCAAGTTCATTCACGTCTACCCATTCTTCCTCCTCCTGAGAACTGTTTATCCCAACAGCTCTAAAATTGGATTCAGCTAAAAGTTTAGCTAAACCTTGCCCCTTTACCAATTTTGTCGGTTTAATCTCCAAGTTGAACTCTTGAATTTTGGCAAGCCATCTTCCTCTTTTGCCATCACTGTCTGCTTGAACCAAAATATCTTTTACAGAACTAGTGGGTACATATGCAATCACTTTAGAATGTAAAACACAAGTTCTGAAAGCCTTCAATGCTTTTACCATAGAATATGCTTGTTTTTCCATTGTATTATATTTGAGTTCAGCATCTCAGAGACTTTTGCTAAAGAAGGCTATCAGTTGCTCGAAACCTTCTTCATTCTTCTGAAGGAGTACAACAACAAGCGTGTGTTCAGAGGAAAATGAAAAAATAAGAAAATCTTTGAGATAATCGGGGCTCCCTAGTACTGGTGCCTCACTTATAACCTTCTTAATATGGGAAAAGGATGCTTTATCTTCCACTGTCCATTTTACTTCACTGTTTTTTCTGAGCATATATGTAATCAATTTCACAATTTCAACGAAGTTAGGAATAAATCTTCTCAAGAAATTTATTTTTCCTAAAAATGATTGAATTTCTTTCACATTCCCAGGAATAGCTATTGTATCTATAGCTTCTACTCTTTTAGGGTCAATCCTAATTCCATCTCGAGATACGATGTGACCCAACAGCTTTCCCTCTTGCATAGCGAAATGAGACTTCTTAGGATTCAAGGATAGGCCAAACCTGCGGCATTTTTCANTCTTTTAGGGTCAATCCTAATTCCATCTCGAGATACGATGTGACCCAACAGCTTTCCCTCTTGCATAGCGAAATGAGACTTCTTAGGATTCAAGGATAGGCCAAACCTGCGGCATTTTTCAAATGTCTGTTTGAGATGAATCATATGGTCTTCATCTGATTTAGATAAAACAATAAGATCATCCAAATAGATGACTACGAACTTGTCCCGTTTGCCAACGAAAGCAATATCCATTGCGCGTTGAAAAGTAGCACCTGCATTCATCAGTCCAAACGGCATTTTATCGAACATAAACGTGCCCCAAGGAGTGGTAAATGCGGTTTTTTCTTTATCAAGATCACTGCCAGCAATTTGATTATAACCTGAAAATCCATCAATCATTGACATTATATTAGCTCCTACTACTTTTTCAAGAACATGGTCCATTTTAAGTAGAGGATAATTATCTTTGAGAGAAGATTTATTAAGATTCCTGAAATCGACACATAGTCTAATTTCCTCATTTTTATTTCTAACTGGGACCAGATTAGCTACCCAATCAGAATATCTTAAGGGTACAATTATCTTAGCATCAAAAAGTTTTTTGACTTCTCGTTCAATAACAGGTAATAAAATGGGGCTAAATTGTTGGAGTTTTTGTTTAAAAGGTTTGACACCAGGTTTGAGTGGTATCTTATCTTTGATCACAGAAGTGTCATATGTTTTTAGTTCTTCATACGACCATGCGAAAACATCTTTGTAATTTCTTAACAACTCCGTGTATTTATTTTTGTTTTCTGTTCATAAATATTTGGATAGTTTAACCATTCGGGGATTTTCTTCAGTTCCTATATTACAATCTTCAACCTCCTCTGGTTGGGGTTGTAGGGTGGTTTTTGAAAGGATGTCATCTTGATTAAAAAGTATTTCCAAAGGGATTAGACCCTTGGAAATTTGTTTTTTCTTGAGAACAAGCATTCGGTGATTTGCAATTTTATTGTGAAATTCTTTACAATCCTCCCCCTCTTGAATGATCCAAATAGGATCTTTTTTATTTTCTTGATCGGTATGCGTTTCTGCAAATTCGTCTAATGATTCTAGAAACTTTCGAAGCTGCTCATCGTCTTCAAAAACATGCCAATGTTGTATGTTATTTGGTATCGAAGGGAGATGTCTCATTTGTATATGATATTTTAATTTAAAAGCAGTCGGGGGTGTGAAATTTGATGCAGCTTTGGCTAAAGCATCAGCATGTTGATTCTCAGATCTTGGGACGAAATGAAAATTCACATATGAGAAGAAGTTCTCGATTAAATCCTAGACATAATTCCTATAGGACCATAATCTAGAATTCTTAGCCTGATACTGTCGATTCACCAGTTTTATAATTAACTCGGCGTCACCAAAGACTTCGAGTTTCTTAATTTTCATCCTTCTAACAGCTTCTAATCCTAACACTAAAGCTTCATACTCGCATACATTGTTTGTACAATCCACATTCCACTGAAGCCTATATGAAAAAGGAATAACAAATTGATCATCGGGAGCCACAAGAAGTGCTCATGCCCCACCTCCAAGGAAAGATGAAGCTCCATCAAAATACATTTTCCATACACCAGTGCTATATAAAATTTTCTCTATTTCTTTTTTTTCAATTTTTTCTTCTATACAATTATCGTCTACATCTACTTCAAAATCGTCATCAATAGATAATATACAATTTCCTAAATCTTGGTCGGAAATATAAATTGGATGATTGTTGGGGTTGTTTGGGTCACCTACAGTAAATGCCAACCTAGTCTCTCTATAAAGATGAGTGTATTGGCCTCCGAAAACTGGAATTGTAGCATATGTCATATCCAGTTGGAGAGATCCTCCAATATTGGCGCCCCATGATCTAGATAATAGCATACCATACTTTGGGGGAATGTCAGCGACCACTACATCCATAAGAATACTTTTAGCAGGTATTTGAGCCAAACCTACCACTAGGTCTTTAATCATACCTATGCATTTTACTTTCCTCGAATCGAAAGAATATAAGTCACCATAGGGCCTTCTGATTTCAAGACCAAGTTTTTCCATAATTTCCTTTGGCATAACATTGTGGGAAGCTCAGGAATCCAACATACAGTTATGGAGAAGGTGGTCAAATAGGGTTAACGTAATATAAAAGGGAGCCACGGTGTCTCTTGCACCTTCGAAGTGTGGACCGAAGACTATGTTTGGTTTGTCATCTTCTAAGTTGATGACGTCAACCTGGCTTTCGTCTTCGAAAAAATTAATCATCTTGGCGATTTGTTTTCTGTATATGGGATTTTTAGCTAATTCAACAAGGGGAATAGGAATTTTGATTTTATTTATTTCGTTTTCCAAATTAAAATTTCCTAGAGCCTTGTCATTTTCGATGCTCGGGACTTCCATACCTTTCTTTTCAGTTTTTCGTTGAGATATGAACTTGTTTTCATTTATAGGAGCTTGTGTCTTCACAGCAAGTGTTCCTACTAGTTATGACTGGACAGGTTGTGTATCAGTTGTGTTTCTTTTCACAGACTGTTTATCAGCAACTTTTGGAGTTGCCTCGTCGGTTTCGCTTCTTGGCAAACTCTTTTTTGTCGGAACATTTGGGAGACTTTTATTTCTTGGTCTTAAATTATATTTTCCCTGTAGTTCAACTATAATATCATCTGCAATATCTTGATATGTGAAATCATATGTCATATTATTGCTAACATGTTCTTCTGATGTACTTTCTTTACTTAAAGATGCTTCGTAATCCTGTCTCGATAAATAAGGTGATTTATTATCGTCGCCAAGGTTACTAATATCTTCATCGATTTCTTCAAAATCTCCTAAATCTTCCTCTCCAATGTAGTTTTCACTTTTAAAGGGTGTTGGAATTTGTTGGTCTTCATTTTTAATTATTTTTTGTGGTCCCTGAGGATCAGGATTTCTTTGAAAATCTTTTCTTGGGAAATTATCTCTTTTCAATTTCTCTAGTTCCATTTTTGAGATCTTGTTTGAAAGTTCTCGAATGACCCTAGCCATCTCGTCTATTCTATCTCCCGAGGATTTTCTCGATCCTGAAGATCCACCTTATTCTTCAAATTTCCTATTTTCTTTGTTTCCAGTTTAAGTCTTTGCTTTTTGTTTCCCTGATGCCATCATATTTGATTCAATCTCAAGCGCATCATCCTGCATTTTCGTGAGA
>SNQJ01S0065038.1:82596-99957 GCA_010110895.2 Picea sitchensis | reverse complement strand
ACAATCTTTTCATGTTTAGAGAGTCTGAAAAGAGCTTAAAGGAGACTCCAGGGGGTTCCTTTTTCGTGTATCCATACAGGTCCGAAAAAGAGATAAAAGTCTACCCGGATGCATTCTCATGTATTTACGAGCACGAGAAAGAAAAAAGACTAAGCTCGGTATGCCCCCAGCTTGAAAGCTAGTGGCTTAACTCCAGAAAGATCATCAAAGGATGGAGACATGCCCTCCAATATTCGATTCATTCACTGGCTCTGAGGTCGTCACCAATTTCTCTAGTAGATGAGAAAAAGGAGAAGGGTGGATGAAAAGAAAGTTCAAGAGAACTATGCTCAGGACCTCTATTTCATTTTTTAACGGGCTTGCCACAGAGAAGAGAAACTATGCTCGTGGTTTTGTCCAGATCATGGCTTCCAAGAGGATAATTCTCTGGAAGGGTACCAAGTCAAAGGATAAAACATGGTCACGGCCTCCAGGAGATCTCCGCTGGATGGAATATAATCACTCAAGAAGGAACACATGTCGAGGGCCACGATAGGAGTAAGGAGATCAGGCTCCAATAATCCTACCGAAGAAATCACCATGTCCACTATCGGATCCAAATCGTCGGAAGTTGAAAGCATGGGAGATGATGAAAAATCAACACCAGAAGGGGAGATAGATGGTATATCTGCCCGAATTTCTTCACGAGGGAGAAGAAAAGAGGATCGGTGACAGTTATTATCTCGAGGTAACTTGTCAATGCGAAACATTTCCGGAATAGATTCATCCGAAGGAAAAGTTGGGGAAATGTAGTCGATCGTAGGCAACAAGGAACTCAATCATGATTGCATCAAGGAAACGTCAGGCACCAATAGATGTTGGTCATCTGACGAGGGAGAAGCGGATTGGGTAGAAACATATGACATTTCAGCTGGACTAAGTGGCATGGTGTCACTTAGTGCATCGAATTCCAAAGGACAAGGTACAATCCAAGGGTCAGATGATTCCAAAGATTGATAAGCCGCGGTTGAAATCATATCGATGGTGGCAATGTGATGTGCAGTCGGTGGAAGTGGTGTAGGGAAGGTACACATGAGGCTNTCTTGTGGTCTCCCAAGAAAGGAATATTGTTGGTAGCAGGAGCGCGAGCATCGGTCATGCAAAAATCCAACTAATCAACAGTGACAATTTTTCCCTGGTGAGGAAATTGTACACATCGAAATACCGACGAGGCAACGACAGTCATAGCATAAAACCAACTTCTTCCAAGTAAAAAGTTGTAATCGAGGGGAGCATCGACCACCTCGACATCAACAGTAACAGTTTTACCACCCAATTGGATGGCAAGGGACTGTAAAAGCCCATGGGGATGAAAACCTCACCCATCGAAGGTGCGTAACATCGTTGGGGATTTGTTGAGTGCTGGTGATTTTAAACCTTTCCAACATGCTAAAGACATGACACAAGTTGAGGCTCCCTTATCCAGAATAGTTCGATGGATTTGTTGATTGTGAACAACAACATCAACTTGGAAAGAAAGTTGGTGGGAGAGTCGAGACGCATAATTATCCAGGTTAAACATGATCTGACTGGACGACTCATGATCAACAGCACCAAGAGCGGTCAAGAGCATTCTACGTTGACTGGGGCAGTGCTGTATAACTTCTAACGCAGACATAGCACATGGTGCTTGAGCCAAATATTCAACAATGTTGTAGTTTTAGGCATCACGTGAACTAGGATTAAAGGTAGCTTTGTGGATAGTGCTCTTAGGAGGGCATAAGATAGAGCTGAACGTGGGTTTTTCAATCTGAAGTGGTCCAGACGAAGGATTAACCGATGGAAGACTAACGGAGGATGATGATTGATCCGGTAAAGTGTCGGCACTGTTAGTGTCTTTTCCTTTGTCAGGGTTACCTGATGTGTCGTATGTCTTAGAGAGAGTGGTTAAATTGATCCCATTAAACATATAAATATGTGCACTCGACGAGGCCTCATCATTAGGATCGCTAGAATTTCCCCCAGGAGAGGGGGTTTGAGCAACCATGGATTGTTGTTGTGGAAAAGGCTGAGTAAGCACAACAGGTTGTGACTTCCCTTGGAAAATTTTGGCCACTTCATTGTGAAGCGGACAATCTCGAGTGTAGTGATCATCACCACAAATGATACACGGGAATTTCAGTTTTCGTTGTGGTTGCGTTTCGATAGCAGGTGTTTGATTTTTGGGTTTTTCATTATTATTTTTTGATTTATTTTTTGTCTTCTTCTTACCTCCGGATTGTTTTGAAGGGGCAGATTGAACTAGATTCACCTCAGAGATCGGAGTTTTGGGGGAGGTAGAGGAGGGTGTAGTCGATTTGGAGAAAGATTGGGTTTTGACGAAACCGATAACACCATCTGCATGAGATGAGGATGATGGCTTAGAAGGATCGGTATTAGCTCAAGCAACATTCGGAAGAAAATCATACAAAGTACCAGATTGGGAATAAACCAAGTCTAAGTACTGAGCCCAAGAAATGGCTTGTTCCTCTATGACCGCACCACCCATAGCGACATCACGAGCGATTGGGGGTAACAGTGATTTAGTAAACCATTCCGCCAGTAGTATGTTAGGAATGACTGCCTTGATCATCCTTCATCACCGCCTCCACTCATGAATATGGTTAGAGATATGCACGGAGTTAGTTTGACGAAGGGAGGTCAAGATTTCGGTACCTGTCTCGTAGCGAATAGGCAGTTGAAAGTGCGTGAGGAAAGACATGGCAAGAGAATTGAAATCATGAAAATAAGCACGTGGTAATTCAATATACCACTTTGCTGCTGAACCGGTAAGTGTTCGCTGGAAAAGACGCAAACATATAGAATCATCCATGAGGGAGTTTGATGAACACCACAAATGGAAAGTCATCACATGGTTGTTCGGATCTTCACTAGGGTTTCCGTCAAATTTTGGAATATCAGAAGGAAGCTTAGATGGAATGACAGGCCAAACCGGTGAATGAGATAGGATCATTAGTTAACCGAGACAAGTCTGGAAGATACAAATTCGCAAGGAAAGGTAGTTGTCGGTTAATGTGAGAATGATACTGGTACGAAATAGGAACACCAGTAGGACCATAGACTAGGTTAGGTGGATAGTTGTAACCAGTAGGTCCTCCTACATACGGTTTTTGCTGGCCAGGATAAGAAGGATTCGATGGTGCATGAGAAACATTGGCATAACCCGGTGGGTTTTGAACATTATAGGTCAAGTGATTTATTTTCCCGTGAGAAGGATAAACATTTTTCCCTTGAGAATGGTAAGGAGTAGATCCCGGAGGAGGATACACATGAGGCCCATGAGGAGGATAAGACTGTGGTCCCGGAGAACTCCAGGTGGTGTTTTGGATACCACCCAGATAAGATTTCCCGTAAGATGTTCCGGGAGGAATAGGATTGGCTACTCCTCCTAGTGGGTTATTATACAAGTGCCCCCCAATGTGGGGTTGAGTAAAAGTGCCTCCCGAGGATGCTCCCCAGGATTGTGAAGGGTTTCTAGCAAATGGAGGTTTCCCCCCTGCCAGCGGTGGATTTACGATCGGGGTATAAATGGAAAACGGAGGTTTCCCTCCAGGAGGAGCATGAAAAGGGGACTGTCCCCTGGGAGGTGTAGGCCCGCCATGGAAAGGTAGTCCTCCAGGAGGAAACAGTTCGTTGGATGGTGGTTTTCCTCCTGCTGGTTGTGTTTGGCCAGCAGGGGTTTGCATTCTCGGGTGAGAAGATGTCCCAGCAGGATCGTGTGGAACATGCGGAGCTGTAGAGTAAAAACTTGTAGAAACAGGGGTAGAGATTGAAGTGATTTGGGGATGAGTAGAGGTGATGATTCCAGCATTAGGATGGACTTGTGCTGGTGTAGCAGTAGGGTGAATAACCTGATCGACGGGGTGATTCATGGTTTGACCGAATGGTCCCGTTTCACTAGGAGGGTCACGAGGATGAAAGGGTTGTCGAATAGATTCGAAATTTTCATAGAGATCGCGTCCCGATGAAGTCCTCCATACAGAACGACCAGTTGTGGGATTGGTTTCTACTACGGTGCTAGGACGAACATGAGTCCTATACTCGTCACGAAAGATTTGTTCTGTGGATCCCATATATGTTTCGGTAAAGATCCTCTCCGGTAATCGTGGGACTTCTTCATCTATGACGTTCCCAAGGGAGTCTAAACGAACCAAAAGTGGTTCGAGAGGAGTTATCGACATAGGTGTGGTGGGATTTTCAACCATGACCAAAGCGTCTTCTAAGTTATCTAATGGAGTAGCAATAGCACTTCCAGCGTCAGATTGATTTTCTACCTCTCTATGGTAGTTGTCTTCTGGTGAGTTAGGAGGTAAGGATTGATAGCCTTCCGGAGGCAGCCCTTTCATCCTATGTGATTGATGAAGACCTTTATCATCTACGGGCTCAATTGTGGAGAATAATAGAACACACTAAAAATCTAGGGCCAACTAAGAAAAAGAAACAACAGGCGCTAATAAAATCTAGGAATCAACCAAGCAGACAAAACTTCTCTCGATGACCGTACTAGTTGGTTATGAAATCCAACGTCGCATGATCAAATTGAGAAGGGGCTGTGGTATGGTGAAACAGTTACAATGGCGACCTACTTAATGGAATTTCACCTTGGTGCAAGCTTCCATGCAGTAATTGTGGATTTACCCTCCAAGGAGACCGAGTGAGTTTTACCAATGTCTATTCCAGGTACAGTGAGACTTCCCTTCACTGTCACCTTGTGTAAGTACCTAAAGATTATGGAAACTAAAGACACCAATTCGTAGTGAGTCCCTGGGCGGGTACATTCGACAGTTTGATCCAAAACATATGGGCAAGATAACAAGTCCGAAATCAAACCGAAAGGCTCCCACACATAATCGTGGGTATACCTTCCAGTGACCCCCAATATACGATCCGACCACTACCAACAGTTGAACCACAGAGGGATAATCTTCATAATTCGCCTGAATGTGACCTCGTGCGTAACCCTTGTGTGAGAGGGGGATCCCAAAAAAACAATACGACAATTGGATTTGACTCTCCCTAGCTCAGGATGCTAATGTTTGTTTTGAAAACTTTGCAGAGTTGTACTCACAGCCTAATCCAAAGTGCTAACCCTAGTCTATTGTTGGTGGAAGATCCTAAAAACAAAAATGTTCTAGATAATTTTTAATTAGTGTTTGTTTTATAGTTGTTCTTTACTCAAAGGGTGCACAAAAGTGAAACTGATGGAATGATGACTCAATGCCCCAAAATATGCATAGAATATGATAAGCAATCGTTTCTTTTCAATGAATGCCTATTTAAGGGAAAGAGAAGGAGTCATTTTCACTTTCAAACACTAATACGAAACGTCTTCAATCAATCGGTTCTCAATCAAATCCAATGCAATGATAAAACATTTTCAAAAATGCCTTCTAATATGCAAATCAAGCACTAAAATGTATCTTTCTCGTTTGTATGCGAATGATGACTAATTCAATGCAAAAAAATAAACTTCTCCTACCAACTATCCTTTCAGATAAAGGAGATTCAGACAAGCATGATCAGATTTCGCACACATGACACACACCCTCTTGTTGTGATTGAAACAAGAAGCAAACAGAAAACAAAAGATAACAAAGAAAAATCAAACAATTCACACAAAAATGAGGTGTTCGAAGAACAATGACCTCAAAAAACCAAGTGAGAAGAGTCACAGACTTCAAATGTCCTTCACTGGAGTTCCCGCTCAATTGGATAGGAGAGAAAAAACAAAGGATTGATTTCAAGCTCTCAACAACAAAAAATCAAAAATAAGGAAGAAGGGCATAAAATATGAACAAAAAGGTGTTTACTTCTCAGGAGGAAGCATGTCAAAGGTCAAAGGAAGAATCATTGAATCACAAAGCAGCTCAGCAAGTAAAAAACAGGGTTTGGACCTCCAAACAATGCAATTTTTGAAGAGATTTTGTGAAAAAAGGGGCTGGCGCTCTGGTGTAAAAGACACCAGGGCATTATAACACTCTGTCCAACACCTTCAGGGAGTGTTGGTGCTCTTCTAACATGGGCACAAGGGCGCCAGGCTCAAAAAACTCATAAAAATGTCCAAACACCCAAAATTTCAGTCAAATTTTGACAGTCAAGCTGACTGTGATGGGGTAAAGAGTCAATCAGCAAGTGCAATCAGATATGAAGGGGTGAACAAGGTCAGAAAAAAACAAAGGGTAAGATAAGGTCTATGAGAAAAAATCAAAACCAAAAGTTTTTATTCGATTCCCCAGTGGAGTCGCCAATTTCTATTGAAGGAAAATCTCCCTGCGGACAGGTAGATCTCCTCAAAGAGATAGACTCTTAACTCTAAGACAAAAAGTGCTTATCATGGTCACTAACTTCCTTTTAGATCTAGGTGGACTAGTGTGTGAGGAGGAAGGAGAAAAGAAGTACCTTTTACCGGTGTTTTTCCCTGCACGCTTTGAATTGAGCTCCAAGCTTTCGGTCCTCGATAAGCCCTGTAGACAAACAAAGTACGACCACTTCCTACTCTATCAAGATTAGTCTGAAATAGGTCTATCTAATAAAGAGACAAATTCATGTGAGATTGAACATGAATTAGAAAGAAACATGCCAAGCAAATTATATTAATGAGGACAAAACATTACTTACAGTCGTAGATGGATTGCAACAGTTTCGTTAAGTCCTCCTTGTCTACCCCTTGCTCAAAAGATCCACGATCTGAATGATGATAGCTTCACCGATTTCTCCCTATGAGATCATAGGTCTCTTGATTCCAAATCATCTATGTTCCAACACCACTTATAATATCATAAGTTTGGTGTGATTCTGCCTTTCCAATCCCCTCTCACCATGAGAAAGCTTGCTTATATAGCCTTGGAGAGGCTCAACAACTTGAGATATCTTTGGGGTGAGTTGAGGATTTTCCTCCTTCAGTTAGGGATATGCCCTAAGATTATGGCTTGATTGAGGATTAGAATCCAACTGCCTTCTAAGAATTAAAATATCCTTCCCCCATTCTTCTCAACAAATCAACTGCTGCCCAGAATAGGTAGCGCTCCCTCAAAAGGGCACTCAGAGCATTATAACGCTCCCTAGTAGTGTATAGTGGAGCTCTAACACTCCTGAGGGTAGGAGAACTCTTGCAAAAGGGCTGATGTAGTGCTATAATGCTCCCTGGTGGCTTATGGGGGGGCGCCAACACTCCTGAGATAGTTATAGGGGAGCGTTCCCCTCCAAAAACTCAGTTTTTTAGGTGCTTTCAGATGGCAAGAGGTTCATAAGACTATTGACTCATTTCTTTTCTTCCAAATCAAATTTTTGAGGTGTTTCAAGTGTCCTTCTCATGTCATTATAGGCACGACATAGGCATCATGGCAGTATGCTTTCTTTGACACTTGCGACACTCGTGAGCAAAATGTGACACTTGCGACACTTGTAATGACGACACTTGCGACACTATCGAAGTGAGTATTTTTTATGTGTAACAAGGGGAGATGGATCTGAATATCCTGATCAGCACTAGTTTCTATGTGAATCCATATGGAACATTAATAATGTCATAGAGGAAGCTGTCAAAAGAACTCAGTTCAGTACAACTCTCATAGATTGCGCACTGAGTTGGTACATCAAACTTGTCCAAGGACTTGCACAGCCTAAGCCATTGAATCAGATCAAGAACACATTGATTGCAGAATTCAAGAAACCTAATTCAGAATCCCAATGTATCACAGAGCTGAAAGAGATCAAGCAGAAGGTGGTTGAACCTGTTTGGGAGTTCGATCAAAGATTCAAGACCTTTACAGGCCGATTGACTTTTCAGATCCCAGATGAGCATAACAAGGAATGGTTCATTTATTCCCTTCTACCACACATTAGAGTTCCCCTAATGCAACAAAATATTTCTTCACAAGCTGAGGTGTTGGATATCGCCATGAAGCTAGAGTCATCCCCTATGGGAGAATCCAGCTCAGGTATGAGCCAGATCTTGAGTCAGCTAACTAGTTTGTCTCTGCAGGTCGAAGATATGAAGACAAACAAGGGAAAATATAAAAGAGAAGACATTTGGTGTGTCAGATGTAGATCAGAAGGCCATGATAAGGAACACATCCCTCTATTCAACGAATACTTAGCTTCTGGAGCTCTGAGCCCCTTGAAGCAAGTCACCTTACCCTGGTGCGAGGTATGCAGAAACAAACATCGTACTGGTGAGTGATACTACATGCAAAAGTATGTTCAGACACCTACAAATTTGTATTGTACATTCTGTAAGTCCATAGGACATGATGATAGGGATTGTAGGGCTTATTATCTCATGCATGAAAGGTCAAGAGACATATATAACATTCAAGGCAAAGTACAACAAGAAGGAAACACTACGTAGTATAACTCTCATGGGAGAGGAAACTTCAATCCTCGTGGTGGATTCAGAGGAAGAGGACGAGAAGGAGGAATGGGTCAAGGCTGAGGATAGGTCATCTATTATAAATGCACATGGCTAGGACACCTTGCAAGGGATTGTTAGAACCCTTGTACCACTTGCAGCTACTGCATCTCGTTTGACCATGTTATAGAAGATTGTCCTATGCTACTAGATAAGATTCAAGAAAGACGAGGACCTCAACAGAACCCGCAAGTGCAATTGATCTATGATGAACCTAGTGAAGAAGACCCTAGAGTCATTTTTATAACAAGAGGAGGCACTGTTACAGGAGAAGACAGAATAACCCAAGGGAAGATTACAAGAGACTCAGGGATCAAGAAAGCTACAGAGAAGACACAAATGTTTGATGCAAGGAAAGAAAGACATATGTTTGAGGAAGCCAGGAAAGAATTCAGAGGAATCCAAGGCTCTACATCAATGACAATACCAAAAGTGAGAGAATATAGAATGCCTCTAGAATTTGATCAGTTTGCTTCGCCAAAAGAAGGAAAAGAGATAAGCAAGCTTATGGAATTTTTATACACATTTATTAATTTGGTTCAGGACAAAAGCGCTATAGAAGAATTACAAAATTTAATCAGGCAATATGAGCTAGGAAAGATAGATCCCTTGTTGAATAGGGAAGTACACCAAATTAGTAAGAAGAGAAGGAAAAATAAGGAATTACATTTAAATTATCAAATAGGAGAGTATGAGATAGACTATGTAGTCCTCGACTTAGGGTCGGAGGTCAATGCCATGATGAAGAAAACTTGGGCATTGATGGGAAAATTGAAGTTGATATATTCCCCTATCAGGCTTAGGATGGCTAACCAGCAAGCTGTCAGCCCATTTGGATGATTGGAGCATGTCCCTGTGGACATTGACGGAGTAAGAACATTTGCAGATTTTGAGGTAATTGAAATAGTTGATGATATTTTCCCTTACCCTGCGTTGTTAGGAATTGATTGGGCCTTCAATAACTCTACTGTTGTTGACTTAAAGAAAAGATGTATGAATTTTTAAGGAGATGGCTTTAGGGTCATCGCACCTCTAGATCCAGATGAAGGTCAGCAGTACACAAAACCTATCAGAGAAGAAGACCATGCATATGCACTAGAAAACATATATAAACTAACAACCAGACAACATGATTACATTAATCCTATAGCCGATGAGAATCTAAGATGGCGAAGTGACAACGCATGCTCATCAGACTCAGAAGAAGCACTAGAGAACTAGTAGAACTAGATGTATGAAGTATCTACAAGGAGATGTGATAGATTAACCAGAGAAGTTCGTTGGATCGACACAACAGTAAGTAACTTACCCACATTTGATGGTCTGAATCCATTAGAAGCCTTCCTATTAGAATTTGAAGCAAGTGTACCAACATGACAGAGGTTGTTGGCAATGGATGAGGCCTTGAAATCCACACCAGCAAGATGGTGGGGGACACAAAAAAGTAATATTACAGATTGGGTAATATGTCATACTATGATGAAAAAGCGATTCTCAGCAGAAGTAGAAGGCTGTGAAGTTCGCTACACAGGTCAAAGCTGCCCAAAGGACCATGCGTGAAGTTGTGAGGAAGCCTAGAGCAACATTCCTCAAGAAAAATAGGTACACAGATTCATCAACATGCTGGACATGACACCTATCAACTAGTAACTTCAAGAAGAACTGCACCTCAACACTACAAATTGGAAAGTATGAGTCGGAATTTTGTAACTACCTTCTTATTTGAAAGTAAATATCCTTCAGTAGATCAATCACTGCAGGTTGTGAGACAAAAAGTATTCAAGGAGGTATCTAGCCTTTCCTTAGAACAAGAAGAGGATGAATGGGAAATGCCTTTTCAGAAACTGTAAGGCTATTACAACATCAATGTTGATGAAGACGATGATCCAAGGAAGGTGAACATCGTAGAAACAGAAGGCCAGAGAGATGTGGAAGGACCAGGAGTTCAGCTACCATTCATTGGACAACCAATCAAAATCAAGAAAGTCAATATTGGAACAGAGCAGACACCAAAGTTTTCAAACGTTGGAGATTATTGGGATGTTGCTACTATTGATAAAATTACAAAGTTATTGCATGAATATCAAGACTTGTTTCCAACCAAGTTCACTGATATGAAGGGAATTAAAGGGCCTATGGGAGAGATGAGGATCCCTTTGAAGCTGGATGCTAGACCAGTCAAATAGAGACTTTACAGACTAAACCATTAATATAAGGAGAAAGTGAAGATTGAGCTTGACAAAATGTTGGAAGCATGAATTATAGAACTTGTCGAAGAATCAGAGTGGATAATCCCTATGGTGGTGCAAGACAAGAAAATAGGAGAGATAAGGATATGTGTAGATCTCAGGAAGATGAATGATGCTTGTTTTCATGACCCCTTCCTTACACCATTTACTGAAAAAGTGTTAGATAATGTGGGAGGCGAGGAAGTATATTCTCTTACAAATGGATTTTCAGGATACCATCAGATCCAGATTGCCAAGGAAGACCGTCATAAGACCACATTTGCAATAGAATGGGGATCCTACCAATATATAGTGATTCCATTCAGATTGAAGAATTCCCCAACCATATTTTCCAGGGTGGTGGTTGAAGCATTCAAGGAATTTTTGCATAAATTTTTAGAAGCATACTTTGATGATTGGACTATTTTTAGCTTATTGAAAAACCATATTGAATGTCTAAGGATAATGTTGGATAAATGCAAGCAGTGTCAAATTGCTTTGAACTTGAAGAAATGTATTTTCTTTTCAACATTTGGTGTGTTGTTAGGTCATATTATATGCAAGCAAGGATTGTTGGTAGATCCATCCAAAATTGCCATTATAGTTGATCTACCACCTGCTACATCAGTCAAACAGTTGCACACTGCGTTAGGACACACATGCTACTACATAAAGTTCATTAAGGGCTATGCTCAGATTACAACGCCCATGGAGAATCTATTGAAGAAGGATTGTCAGTTTAGTTGGAAAGAATAATGGCAACAGATCTTTGACACACTAAAACAGAAGATGGTTACTGCGCCCATTCTGGTTTTCCCAGATTGGACCAAGGAGTTTCAGGTGCATGTCGATGCATCATCCATTGCATTGCGATCTTTGTTAGCACAACCAGGAACATGATACATTGACCACATGTTAGCCTTTTCTAGCAGGAAGCTATCTACAACTAAGATTAATTATACCACTACTAAAAGAGAAGGATTAGCCATGGTGTATGCACTGCAGAAATTTCGCCACTATTTGTTGGGAGGACACTTTAAGATGTTTACTAATCACTCTGTGCTGAAATACCTGGTCAACAAGCCAATGTTGGGGGGAAGGATATGCAAATGGCTGCTCCTATTTCAAGAATATGATTTTGAGATCATAGTAAATCCAGGGAGAATGAACAAGGGTTGTTATCACTAAAATTTCGTCCGCAAATGGTTACAGGAATCCAACATTACCATAAAATCATTTCCAAAAGGTCTAAAACTATACAACCAATGATACAATTAAGGTGCGCTATGACTACACAGGGAGCGTGCGCACATGTGCTATCCAGAAACGCACGAAAAGCGCACATGTGCATGATGCGCGACTGTGGTCGCTAAAAGCTGCGCACATCTGAGAACGACGCATTTATGAGATTGGTCGACCTCCCACCCACTTCTGGTTCATCTTCTGGTCTTAGCTTGTTCTTTTATGTTTCTTTCTCTAACCCTTTCCTTTACAGCTGTCTTGCTTAGCTAACCCAACTAAGCTTGTAAGCACCTCTGTTTTGCTCATTTAGGTGATGAAAGAGGCGCAAGAGATTGGCAACTCCATTGGGGAAAGGTATCAATTTCCTAGCCCATTTGGGTTTTTCTAGCTCTTCTTTTGGTTCATTTAACCTACAGGTACCTTAACCGGCCCAAGATGACCTACAAAACATTCAATTCAAAGATGAATTGAGAGAATTCCATCCGGAATTTTCTTCACGGCCGTGTGTCAGTTGCGCGCGGGTTTATTGGCCCACAATCACGCATTGTGCGCACGTGCGCCAAAATTACAGTGTTGTTCTGCGCACCTGCACCCAAAATTCTATTTTAGTTTGCGCACAAGCGCTCAGTGCGCCTCTGTCTACTCTGAGACCGAGGCACCTATGCAGAAAAATACACATTGTAATCTTTTTTGTGATTTGGGGAAGGTCCCTAGCCTTCTTAAAAATGATTTCATGCATGTTGTAATCTGCACCACACTTTGTTCCCTCTCCATATAAATGTATTAGTCAAAACATATAGGCACTTAGGGGGTTTAAAATCATTATTTCCTCTTTTGCTTTCATTTTTCCACATGGATGGCTTGCTTTGAAAAAAAGTATAAGTTGGAATCATTTGTAATCACATAAAATTTGCATTTGAGACCAGAAGTTGGATAACAATCATTTAGTATGCTCTTCTCTCGCGCTTCAAAGCGACCTTGAGAATCTGAAAAAGGTTGTAGGACAATTTCATCTCCCTTAAAAAGACTGAAACCTTTAGGAGAGGACAACACCCCCCTTGGGACTCCTCTTAGTTTATTTTTCAAACACATCTCAAGATTGTAACGGGCCCATACATGCCCACATGCTACCAAGATAGGATAGTGTTGAAATTTACTTTCTTAGATTAAATCACTAGGGAAGTTTAAAGGTTTTGTAACGGGCCCATACATGCCCACATAATCACAATATAGGATAGTTTCAAAAGATTTCTTAGATTAAATCACAATAGGGAGTTAAAGGAATAGTAAATAACCCACATGTCCACATGCTAGTTTCCTCGGGACTTTTGAATTACGCAAGGTTGTACAAAAGGCATTTAGTTAATTAGGTAATCAACACTTGTAAGGACCAAGCGAAGTCCACATGCAACAAGGTGACACCTAATTCATTAAAACATTGGCACACTTTCACTCATTCACACACAAAAGTCACTTATCACTCACATAGTTTTTGTCTCGAAACATGGAGGTCGAAGTAAGTTTCCTCCAAAAGGATTCTGAAACACCCCACCCTTTTCTTGACGAAACTATCCACTCCCATTTAATTTCAACGAGATTGGATCACACCCCCAATCTCTCAAACAAACCACATCTAAATTTTTTCTAAAAACTCATTAAGTTTTCCTCCACAGGAGGTGCCAAAAGAATTTTTTTAGTCTAGGTAGGATTTCGGGGATAGGCATCCAAATAACTCCTCGTTATCTGGTTCTCACATTGTCAAAACCATAGAAGTTGTCAAATAGGGAACTGTAAATCCTCCAAGTCAAGTGTTCCTAACACCATAAGGCAGTGAGATACCCGTGAAAGGTTGAAGGCCGAGGTCCGGTTGTTCTATGCGTCCCCCCTTGAGGCACCCACCTCTTGGACGGGATCCAGCCGGTGACCCATTTCTTAGGCTGAAAATCTAAATGTCTTACTTTGACCGAGCTACCTAGTGACCAAATTTTAGGACATCTACCCAGGTGGAAATTGTGGGCTGCAATTGCACATTGATTGGATTTTGTGTGGCTATTGGGAAATATTGCCAGCTCTTTCGGGATATGCCCCCTTTAACCCTCATTATAACTTATCACTTCATCCTTCACTAGTTTCTCTTCCGATGACTTCAGACCCCACTGTTGAGTACTATTGGAAGGTCTAGTGCTATTTGAGAGGAAGGATGTTACATCTTTTAGGACACGAGCATTTGTTTTCTTTTGATCCCCCATGCAAACAAAACCCACTTATCCACGTATATGCTTCTTTTTCAAAATATTGTATGTATGATTCACTTCTGATTACATTTTGATTTAGATATACATCGTGTAAAGTTCAAAAATTGCAGCAAACACTCTTGTTTATTTATTTCTCTCACCACCATCCGCACACACTCACTCAACTAGTCGGACATCATAGGGGACCCACAGAACCCCCATCGTTCCAGACGCTTGCTAAACCTCCCTCCTATTTTAGGGGGAGTTACTAGTCTTGCCAACTCATCGTCCCCACCTTCTCACACCCCTGTGAGTGCCACTGTCTTAGGATCATATTTTCTTGGTTCCACATTACTTGGGTCCACTTCCCAAGGTCCTCCATCCACTCGCTCTCCTTTAAATGGAAGCGGGGGGCCAAATTCCTCTCAAGGGGGAAGTACCAACCCACCTAGCCCCCCTCAAGGGTCAGGTTCACATAACACTAACACCATGGCTGGAACTAATCCTTAGCCACCACTCTAGATGCCATATTTGGCCTCTCTTAACATACCAGATCTAAGAAAACTCACAAATGACCCTATATTGCATGACCCCACATGGCCTGCAATGCCTACCAAACTACCTTCAGATATCCCCAAGTTTGAAGGAAAGGTAGGGGATGACCCTGCCAACCATGTCATGACTTTCCACCTATGGTGATCTTCCAACAAAATTATGGATGATTCCATCTAACTATGATTATTTCAACACACACTCATTGGCCCATTAGAAAAATGGTATGTAGACGAAAAATCGAGATCCCATGCGACTTTCGAGTCATTGACCAAAGAATTTTTGACCTTCTTCCAATTACCAATCTGCCATGACAATGGTCTTGAACTACTCTCTAATTTTAAACAAACCTCATCCACACATATCGTTGATCACATTCACGAGTGGCATCGACGATGTAGTTTGTGCAAAGCCTAAACCACCAAACAACAGTGTCTTGACTGGTTTCTCAGATCACTTGTCTCTCTCCTTAGTAAAGATGTAGCTTCCACCTTCCCTCAATAAGAAGAAGAAGCCATCAGTAAGGCTCAACAATACGACCTCATCTATTCACAATCAGGGTACTTGTACACAGTACTTCTTGATCTCCCAAAACCAGAGCCATTCGGCCAAGACAAACCTAGGATGTCTCACTCAGCAGACAGATTGATTCGTAATACCTCGCACCACAGTCCACAACCCCAACAACCACCAATGTATGGAACACCTCAATATCCGCTGGCATATGGAGGAACCTCTTATTACCCTCCACCCCCTTATCAACAACCATACCCTGTGGCTATTTCTCAACCCATCAGTGGGCCACCATCGGCACCCACAATACACCCACCAATCCAAACAAGTTCTAGTACTCCCTCTACCTCAGCTTATACTGTAAGTACTAGCGAAAGCGTCATGCATTCCTATGTACCTTACGGATCATTACCCCCACAAAATCCGTACTTTCCATTCTTTGGTCCTCCACAGCCCATGGCTCCCCCACACCTTCATGCTGGGGTGAATTTTGTTCAACCCTCTCCCCTTCAACAATATAAAAATTTTGAACAGCTGAATATGGAAAATCCGACCCATCAATCGAATAATTCCAAAAAGAAAGGAAAAAATAGGAACAATAGCAGCCCAGGTCAAGGTGGGAATCACCCCCAACAAAACCAACCTACTAGGGGCAACCAGAATCAAGGGAATCATAACCCCCAGGGGGCGATAACAACAGGCGTCAAGGGAGAAATAACAATAATATTAGAACCACCTTCCCTTGTGCCCTTTGCAGTGAGTTCGGTCATTATACTCATCATTGCCCCCAAATCACTGATTTTAAATGGATGAAAGACACAGGAAGTGTACCACATCCTCCAACACCGCCTGCCCCTCAACAGGCCCCACAACAATACGTCCAACAACCTCCCCCAGCCTTGCTGTAGAATCCCATTCCACACCAGGGTGTGATAAACACCCAACAGGACATGCAGCCTACCCCACCACAGTTGGGACATTACCTCAATCCAAACAACCCCGCAGATCATACTATCCTCCTCACCAATGAGGAAGAAATCCTTTTGCAAACACGTAGTCGTCA
Source organism: Picea sitchensis (assembly GCA_010110895.2). Taxonomy (NCBI): domain Eukaryota; kingdom Viridiplantae; phylum Streptophyta; class Pinopsida; order Pinales; family Pinaceae; genus Picea; species Picea sitchensis. The sequence continues at coordinate 83,676 of SNQJ01S0065038.1, read as the reverse complement.
ATATCGTGCACCTGCTGAGTCTCCTCCCATTCCCCCAGAAACAATCCCAACACCAATGGGACCCCCGTTGGTGATTCCTCACCCTAACACGGACACACCTCTTCGCATCCCTCGCATCCCATTGTGTAGGAATGTCCACAACCCACAGGCTAGGGTGGCTCATACTTACAGTTTGGTCGATGACTTAGCACAATCCCCGACTTCCATGTCAGTCTTAGAAGTCCTTCAAACTTGTCCCACTCAGCGGAAATCATTACTTTCCGCCTTGGGGGCAGTTGACCCAGCGGATACTCAACTCATCACATTTGATCTCGACAACGGAGAACCTCACCTCCCTTCTCTAATCGCTTTTCAAATCCTAGTGAAAATTTGGAACATTACGGTTCATCAGTGCATCATCGATGAAGGCGCATCCACATGCATTATGTCCAAGTCTGTATGGCAGAAACTTGGTTCCCCCGAACTCAGACCATCTTCCATTACCTTAAGAGCATATGACGGATGACGATCTTCTCCTAAAGGGATCTTCCAAAATGTCCCTGTAGAACTCAGGGGCAAGACCATTCTCATCGACATTGAAGTTATTGATGCCCCACTCGATTACAATATCTTGTTCGGTCGTAGCTACATGTACGCTATGAAGGAATTTGCCTCTTCCGTCTTTCGAGCCATGATATTCCCCCATAACAGAAAGATCATTACCATTGACCAAGTCTCACATTATGAGCCTAACCCTTCTACCAACATCGATAACATTCTCCCTCTCATCCACATGAATCATGAAGCATACCCACTCATCGAAATGGGTCCTGGAATTTTCAAAGACCCATCATTGTTACGAACTTACCATGGTGCACCACCGCTTCTTCATCCTTCCAATTAGGTATGCATCGTATCATCCAAAGTAATTGACATGGAGGATACCCTTCCACCTAGGGAGGCTTCTATCATATCTGACATCCCACTAGTCGCAGAGCTCCCCCCTCATGAGCCTCCTGCGAACTCATCGACTCCACTAGTTCACGATTTCACCTCTCCCCAAGGCCATATCCCAGTTTGGGAGACAGTTCCCCAAGCCAT
>SNQJ01S0065038.1:51251-71938 GCA_010110895.2 Picea sitchensis | reverse complement strand
TGGTTTTTTGTTCTTATGTCCTTATGCTCAATAGTTTAGTTGTTCTTTTATTTCTTAGTTTAATTATTAGCTTGTTATTTTATGTTTCTTTCTCTAACCCTTTCCTTTACAACTGTCTTTCTTAGCTAACCCAACTAAGCTTGTAAGCACCTCTGTTTTTCTCATTTAGGTGACGAAAGAGGCGCAACAAGGGTCCTGACCACTTATCAAGGTTGGAACATGGAGAAGAGCCAACTAGTTTGGAGGATACACTACGAGATGCACAACTATTTTCCATTAGAAAGATCAATGACCACTTCGCAGAGATAGTCTAGTTCCTATCAACAGGAATACCACCTAGTGAGCACACAATTCCTCACAAGAAACAACTAGTGGTGTGCGTTGCAGATTTCTCACTTATCGTCGGACATCTATACAAGATGGGACCTGATGAGATATTGCAAAGATGTGTTATGGAGGCATAACGACCACTGATCCTTGCAAAAGATCATGAAGGCTTCGCAGGAAGACATTATGCAGGGAAAGCAACTACGCAGAAGGTTCTTAGAGCTGGCCTTTAGTGGCCTACTTTACATAGAGATGCTAAAGACTATTCCAGAGCCTGTGATGTATGCCAGAAGGTTGGGAAACCATCCAGAAGAGATGAAATTCCATTAGCACTGCAGCTAACCCTACAAGCATTTGAGAAATGGGCCATTGACATTTTTGGACCTACAAATCCACCAAGAAAGCGTACAAGAGAAAGGTACATAATTACAACAACAAAATACTTGACTAGATAGGCTGAAGCAAGAGCAGTCAAGCACTGTAGTGCAACTATAGTTGCGCGCTTCATATTTGATGACATCATAACCAGGTTTGGATGCCCAAAGATCCTTATGAGTGATCAAGGAACACATTTCATCAATAAGACAGTTGAAGCCTTGACTGAAGAATTTACAGTCCACCATCAGAAGAGCACACTGTACCATCCTCATGCAAATGGGACAGTTGAATCATTCAACAAGATCTTGGAGACAACACTAACCAATATTTTTTGTGTGAACAAAGATGATTGGGATTTAAGAGTACCAACAGTGTTATGGGCCTATAGAACCACTTGCAAGAATTTAACAATGTAGACCCCCTTCAAGTTGGTATATGGTCTTGAAGTTGTTGTTCTAATGGAATATCTAGTACCAAGCTTGAGAATTGTTTCCTTTACAGATATGGATGACCCTGGTGCTGTTCAAGAGAGGCTTGCACAGTTGGTTGAATTGGAAGAAGACAGATTCATTGCAAGATTCCATCAGCAGGTTCAGAAGGAAAGAGAGAAGGCCTATCATGATAGGCACATCAAGAAGAAGGAATTCAAACAAGGTGATATAGTACTGGTATATGACAACAAGTTCATAAAACATCCTGGAAAGTTCAGAATGCATTGGCTAGGGCCATACGTGATCTCTTATGTTACAGAGGGAGGAGTTGTGTAATTGAAGACTCTGAATGGAGAATGGAAGGACAGTTTAGTGAATGGGAGCCAACTGAAGTTGTACTATGACAACCAGTTTCCTCGCAGCTCTCAGTAGAAGCATGAAGAAAAGGGTCTAGGTACCAGGTGCAGTTGAAACTGGGTACCAGACACAGAAAAGACAATCTACACAAAGGATGGAGAGTAGGCAAAGAGCAGAACATAGAGGTTGCACTGCGCAGCCTGGAGTCGAAGTAAGACAGGGAGCTCAGATCTAGAGTGCCTCGGGACGAGTCACAGGTGATTTTTGGGGGCCTATTGGCCCTTGGTTATGGAATCAAGTGAATATCGAGGAAGAAAAGGGAGAATGCGAACTACACAGAAGACACAGTGACTGTTATTGGGTCGAAGTGAGAAAAATACCAGAAATTATGGAGGGAAGCCTGAGAAAGCAAGTCGTTGGAAGAGGAGATCGAGGATGACAGATAAGCAAGGAATAAGGATTGTGGACAACTCAGTAATAGGAAAAATATACCATTGGATGCTTTGGAGCACCGTGCGAGAACAAAGGAAAGATATGTTGGCAAAGCCCTGAAAATATAGGATCAAGTTGACCTAGGGTTTTAGACACCTAGGGTTTTGGACACCTAGGTTTTGGTCTAAGGATGTCGGTGAGCTATTGTAATGTATAAATAGAGGTCATGAGTGCCTAGTTTGGGTTGGTACTTTGAGTTCGTACGATATTTCTATTGATCTAGTTGTATTGTTGATGTGAGTGAGTATTGTATCGAGGGAGATAAGTGTTATGAGTGAGAGCCTTCTGGTATTGTAAGATCTTCAGCTGGGTGCGAAGATCAACCCTGCAGCTGGGTGTACAGGGAGGGGAGAGAAAGAGCGGAGAAGAGGGGAGATATGCTAGCTAAGAGCGCATAAAATAACTTTATGCTTTATCTTAATATATTATAGCACAACTCTGTGGACGTAGACCTAGAGAGAGGGTGAACCACGTATATTTTGTGTTGTGTGTGATTGATCTTCTGTCTCGCTCATTGATATACTGTGATTGCATTACTATTTTAGATATGATAAGTAGACGTGCAGAATAGATCTGAGTTGATAAGTGATATATGAATGTTGTGTTGGTCTTGTGTTAGATCCACTTGATATTCCCTTTGGTTGTAGACATCTTTGTCCTGCAACCCCCTCATAACTGCTTCAGGTGAGACTACATCTGCTTCGTAGGTGTTGTCGAAAGGGCCAGTAGTTAGGGCTTGTTGGTGCACTCTTAGAGATGAACCCTGGGTCTTCCCCTGTGCCAAAAACATATTTTTATCCACTTGTACCCTTTCACATCTTACTGAAGCCACTACCATCCATGTTGAAAACATTAGCAAGATAACATCATAAATATGACTGCCAGTGAGATAATATGTTTGAAGTGCTTGCACGACATAAGCTTATCTTGAAGCAAAGTATGATTGAACTTAAATTCTACAACCATATCATATTCATGCTTAAGATCAATTTCTTTATTTGGAACAATTATAGGTGTGTTTCTTGCATAAGTTGTCTTCCTTAATTGTTCCATTGTTTGTAGAGATTGATTTTTTTTTAAGTGATGAGCATGTACAACATATTCATTTCCTTCTTTAGTTAAGTGATATTGATTATGTTCCCCGTAGAAAAAAAAATTGCGATCATACAAATAAGGGTTGCCTAAGACCATTCCACATTCATTGAGTGGCACCACATCACATGTTACCTCATCCACAAACTTTGATGAAATTGAAAACTTTAAAGTACATTGCATTGTTATGTGCAATATATGATTGTTGCTTATCCATTTAAGTGAGTAAGGTTTATGATGCATATTAGTGTTTAATCCCAATTGTTTAACCACTTCCTATGAAATCAAGTTAGATTGAGATCCATTATCTATCAATGTATCGATCTTGGTATGTTTCATTATCACCCTTATGTGAAACAATTTGCATCTAGAATCATATCTATCACAAATTTTACCTGTGAACCCAACTGTTGTGATCTTAGTCTCATCACTTGAATCATATCCCAAGTCTGTTGGTCATTTTGTTGTTGCAACGTTTTTCCTCCCTTTCCTTTCTTTGAACCATTTTGGTCTCTTCTCTCGGTGAAATTGCCAACAATGGTCATCATCATTCCCTTCTTTCTTGCAATGCTTGCAAGAGAGCTTCTCTTCTGTTCTTGTCGCTGAATTTTCTTTCTTGACATTCCCCTTTCTTTTTTCCTCTTTCCTTGAAGATGATTCCCCTAATACACCAAATCTTGTTTTCCCTGCTTCAATGTATGTTGCTTGAACAAAAAACTCATCAATATTAGTTTGTCCAAGCATAAATAGAGTGTTACAGATATGTGCAGGTAAACCTCCTATATACTTCATAAGCGTTTCTTGGGTATGTAATGGAATATTCAACATTAATTCCATCTTATGAAATTCATCTGTGTATTCTTGCATCATTTGTTCATTTCTTAGTTTAATACCTTGCCATTCAATTAAAGCCTTTTCTGTATAACCCAAAGGACAAAATTTCTTTCTAAGTGAAAAAATAAAATCTTGCCATTATGGAAATATATTACCAACTTTTTGCATGCCATTTTGCAGCTTGCTTTGCCACCAGATGAGTGTTGTGCCTGCAAGATGAAACTTGATTTGAGTTGCCTCATCCTTGATTTGTTCCACACTGCAATAAAATTCCATCTGTCTGACCCAATTATCAATTCTCTCAGCATTGAATTCACCATCATACATGGGAAATTCAAATTTCACATCAACCTTAAGTAAAGTCATATCATTTTTATGTTTATGGGAATGTTTTCTTGCAGTGGATTTGGAACTTGTACTTGAAGAAGAAGAAGTTGATGGAGAAGAAGGAGGTGAAGGAGGAGGTTTAGGAGGATCCTCTCCTTCTTCCCTTTTGTCTTGTTTAGAATATTCCCCTTGGAAAGGCCTCTTCCATTCCAAGTAATCCTCATATAAGACCTTTATCATCTCAAACATGGTGAATAAATCCTTTTGCAACTCCATCTCATTCTAAGACATGCCTTCTTTCGATGCCATCTCCTCACTTTGATAAGTCCTCTTTATCGATCCAATCTCTGGATCCCCTTCTACAAGATTTCCTTCACCACAACTTAGTGTTTCCCTAGTAATCATGTAAACTCAAAAACCAAATGTCAACCTAATTTGATACCACTTGATCTGTAATTGATCTTTAAAGACTTGGTTAAGTTTTAAGCATGAGTTCATTTACCAATTAGGAATTGATGAAAGAAGAATAAATTAATGACATATTATAGCATCCATAACAAATAATTCATATCATAATGTAATCACAAAGAACATAAAACCACAACATCAAAGTTTTTAATGGAGTTCGGCAAGATTGCCTACGTCTATGGGCCTTGTCTGAGTGGGTGAGGCTTTCTTATTTCTCTTCGATTCTTCAAACGCAAATCAGAAAAATGTCAAAAGGATTAAACACTAGTCTGGCTATTTTTTTCTCGACCTCAAGAATCCAACACAACTAACGACATTGAAAATTTTTGAGCGTAGCTCCCGGAATTGGTCGGCAAAGTTCCCCTCCTCAATGGCTTCCCTGCATAAAAATGGCTTTGTCTTTCAAAATACTCATCATTTATCCTATTCTAAACCTCTCTAATGCTGCTAAGAACCCATGTTTTATATAGATGTGGAGTTAGTATCAACCTCCCAAATTCCTCCCAAGATCTGGCCTCAATTCGGGCTCCAGATCCCCCAATAATGGCTAAAATCCATTAAAAACAGGTTAAATCAACATAAAATATCCAAAAAATCATACAATATAGTTAAAAACCCACTAATCAGAAAACATGAAGGCGCGTAGACCCCTTCTCCCAGGATCTTTACCATATGGGAGGCACCATATTCCCTCGAGCTAAAACTGTTGCGTTGGCCCCCAGTCTTGGCTCCTGGTCCTGTGGGTATGGCCATGTGGCTAGGTCCTTACCTCTCATGCCCCAATCTCTGGACTAGCTCCCAATTTGTAGCGATGGTTGCGTGGGGTGCCATATGTCCCTGTGTTGGCCCCCATCGACCGAGGCTTAGCCCAATCTCCATTCCATAACCACTTAAAAAAGGAAATCATCCATGTATTTGCACAAGAAGCATACTAGCCCGATTGGCTAGCCCATTCGGTGAGTCCGTTGGCGCAATTTGAGGTTGGCGGTTCGAAACTTGCGAACCAACAACAAAAAATTTTCCTTAGCCAACATTGGAAAAATCTAGGGTGCCATGTGGCACCCTATGACTGGGCCACATGTCACCCTATGATTCATATGTATGGTACAGTCATCGTACAGTCAACGTACAATCAGCATGCAAAGTCAGCTACTACGTCAGCTGCCATGTCACCGTCAACCCAATCACCTATCCAGTCAGCTGCCACATAAGAATCCATACAACCTAGTCACCCTGCCACATCAACTTTCGTACTACCACCTGTCATCTGTACTGCCATGTGTCAGCCTGTCATTAGGCCACTTTAGGTATGGACTTCCACGTGTTAGATCTATACACTGCCACATGTCAATTTCGTATTGGTCCAACTTAGCCTAAAAATGCCAAAATCGAGTGACACGTGTCACCTCCTAGTGATTCCACATCATCATGATGACATCACCTGTCATACTGTTGACGTTAGTAGTACGACACGTTGACTTTGACCAGTTTGAATTTTTGCATGTTTGGGAAATCAGTCAGAACGCGATATATTTCGCATACGACGTCCATTTGAAAAAACAATTATATGGCCGAAATCAGTGCAATGAGTCGAATGCAATGGTGCTGGTTTAATCTAATTCCAAGAAATTTTATTTTTAGGCCTTCCTGGATCCATTTTGGATCATGCCTCCCCACTAATACCTTTTGGTCCTCCAAAAGGGTATTAACCACTCATCAAGTGAAGGATAGGCCACCCCACTTGTTCTTTGTCTTTAAACTCGGTCTTGTGCACCCGTCTCATCAAGATAAATTGCAAAACAACCATGACAACTGATAGCATATTGTTAGCCACTTGTACTCTTTCACATCTTACTGAAGCCACTACCATCCATGTTGAAAACATTAGCAACGATAACATTAGAAATATGACTGCAAGTGATCTAATATGTTTGAAGTGCTTTCACGATATAAGCTTATCTTGAAACAAAGTATGATTTAACTTCCATTCTACAACCATCTCATGTTCATGCTTAATATCAATTGCTTTATTTGGCACAATTATAGGTGTGTTGCTTGCATAAGTTGCCTTCATTAATTGTTCCATTATTTATAGAGATTGATTTTCTTTTAAGTGGTGAGCATGTACAGCATATTCATTTCCTTCTTTAGTTAAGTGATATTGATTATGTTCCCTATATAAAATTGCATTGTGATCATACAAATAAGGGTTTCCTAAGACCATTCCACATTCATTGAGTGGCACCACATCACACATTACATCATCCACAAACTTTGATGAAATTGCAAAATTTAAAGTGCATTTCTTTGCTATGTGAAATTTATGATTGTTGCTTATCCATTTAAGTGAGTACGGTTTATGATGCATCTTAGTGTTTAATCCCAATTGTTTAACCACTTCCTATGAAATCAAGTTAGATTGAGATCCACTATCTATCAATGTATCGATCTTGGTATGTTTCATTATCACCCTTATGTGAAACAATTTGCATCTAGAATCATATCCATCACCAATTTTACCTGTTAAACCAACTAATGTGATCTTAGTCCCATCACCTAAATCATATCCAAATTCTATTGGACATGTTGTTGTTGCATTTGTTTGCCTCCCTTTTCTTTATTTGAACCATTTTGGTCTCTTCTCTGGGTGCAATTTCTAGTAATGGTCATCATCGTGACCTTCTTTCATGCACTTCTTGCAAGAGATCTTCTCTTCCATTCTTGTCGCTGAATTTGATTTCTTTCCATTCCCCTTTCTTTTGTCCTCTTTCCTTGAAGATGATTCATGTGATATACCAACTCTTGTTTTCCCTGCTTCAATGTATATTGCTTGAATAGAAACCTCATCAAGACTAGTAGGTCGAAACATAAATATAGTGTTACAAATATATGCAGGTAAACCTCTCATATACTTCATAAGACTTTCTTTCGTATGTAATGGAATATTCAACATTAATGCCATCTTACGAAATTCATCTTTGTATTCTTGCACTGTTTTTCCCTTTCTTAGTTTAAGACCTTTCCATTCAATTAAATCCTTCTCTTTATAACCCAAAGGACAAAATTTCTTTCTAAGTGAAAAAATAAAATCTTGACATGAGAGGTTTGACATAGAGGATTTCGACCATCCACCTATTTTTCATTGTAGGGATCATGAGCCATTCCTTTTGGCTCAAGGATTACCTACAGAGGAGGTAGTTAATAAAATTCCTTGTGGACCATCCAGTAAATAAGTATATGAACTAGTTGAATGGGGGATTGCGTATAGGAAAGTGGTGGATACATCACTCTAGGATCCAGGTTCAATTATTATTAGTGGAGTGATTGATACAATGGACCATAAAGGACACCAGGTGGTACATGAGGATGTAGTGGTTTGTAGTAGTATAACGCAATATATAGTTGTGTGTGGTGGTATACAATGGTTTTTTGGGACATTTCCCTCGAGGAGACCTCCAGACACAACTTCAAACACATCATTGAGTTTGGTTGACCCAGGATCGTTGAGTGGATAGATGAGATTTAGGGAGAGGAATATTCCTCAATAAGTGATCTTCGATGGGGATAGCACTGGAGCATGGATAGAGAGCAGGATACCCGTGGGATTACTCTTAGATGTTACCCTAAGTTCTTAGTCATACCATTGGAGTTGACCAACAAACCTGACACTTTTTAGTCTTGCAGGAAATGACACTGACATCTAGTGTTATTTTCTGATTCCAACAGTATTTTCGACATCTTTCTGAACCCTATTTTAGCGATGTATTTAGTTGTCTTCATTTTAGTCCTAGAGGATATAAACTCTATAGAGGATTTCATATATGTTAATTCATCTACAAATTCCGAATAAAAGGTTGCATCAAAGAAGAAAACACGAGGAAATCCATATTATGTGACCCAAAAATCAATGGATGAGATCATTGTAGATCCAATAGAGGCCACTCTAGAAACAAATTATAGGTAATTATCACCATAATAGGTATTGAAACCAATGACCTCAATCTATGTTATTTCAACCTTCAGAATTATATTGTCTTGTTCTTGTCCTTGAAAATGTAGCTTCCAAACACTACATGTGAGCCACTTACAGGAGTCATAACATGCTTAATATTCCTTGAATATGAACAACTGGAGCACTAGGATTGCCTCCCAATGAGGACATGCGAGTGAACCACTTGGAGGATTTGTAGCATGCGCAATGGAGGGCATGCATGTTATATATTGGTGTGGCACACAAGTGCATTTAATTGTCATTGATGAGAGCAATTGGGAAGGAAATATTGCATGGGTAAATCCATTGAAATGTACACTCGACACTGAGAGGGGGAGGTGAATCAGTGTCAAAAAAAATTGGACATTTTTCCACTTTTCATAAATTAATTGAAAAACATATATTTATTTCATTTTCTCAACCAATATATAAAAGAATAAATATTTTATTTATTTATTTAACTTGAATGAATACATAAGATCAATCTTTGAATATCTTCAACTTCAAACAACTATAGAGACCAGCCTCACATTCTGAGACCTAGCTTATAGTTCTCATATCCAACAGAGAAATGGGGAATCTAACCCTGCTAACAAGTCCCAACTTGTTGATCCTCGAGATCCTTATGTGAGGAATCCAATCCTCATACAGACCCATCTTGTAAACAAGCACCAACCTGATAGAATGAATCTTCATTCAATACATTATATATAGATATATATGCTTCAACCAATTCAAGAGTACATATTTATTCACCATACTTCTTTTTTTATAGTCTTTCAATTGGTGTGAACTTGAATGATTATGTCTTTTGACAATGAATCATTACACCCTTTCATTCATTTTAATAATAATAGCTTTCTTGTTATTATTATTATTAATTGTTGTTCAAACACTTTAAAATCATTTGTAAATTGATTCATCATTTTAACCCATCACTAACTATTGCAAATGAAGCTTTGCTTTAAAATGAACTGCGCCAAATGAGTTAGAGTGATTTTAGTAAACCAATCACTAATATGGAGCGATTTTCATTTTAACTTCGATTCCATGTCTCTGGAAATTTCACGGCAAATTCTGTAGGAGGTGCTTCCTTCAAACCATTTACATGTGACCATATGCACAAAAGCATGATATTATTAATTTAAGCAATGTTCTGAGTGCCTCATGGATTTTGTGTTCGTAACCCATGACTGGAGGATTGAACTTAGTCTTCTGGTACTTCGGCCTTCGGTTTTTTTCTCTCTCATTCAATCTTCTAGAGTTTCAACTCCCTAAAGTGGATACCTCTCATAATGGTTGATATGATGGTTGGTGTGATTCCCATAACCAAATCAATAGTCTAGCTTTGATCCTTACACTATCCTTCCAATTCTTCCAACGGCTATGACTTAATCAAGGTTTGAGATGGACGATTTTTGTACTAGGGACTTTGGGATTTTTGGGGTTCAGAGGTCTGAGTAATTAATGTTCCAATTGTTGGATTACTAAGAGGGGGTAGAATCAATAACGAAGCCAATGTTCATTTTTCACCATAAAATTCAAAGTGTTATATCAATGTAGAGATTATCATCCAATAGTTGCGAGTAAATAAACAATGACAAATGAGAAATCATGCATACGTTACACCGTATTTTCGTGGAAACCCAAAGCGAGAAAAAACTTCACATAAAGTTTTTTTCTTATGTATTTAAGAATTGCATTCATTGGACATCAACTTCCCTTTTGTTTTTCCGGTATGATGGAAGGAGGCTCCAACTAGTTTCTGTTTTGCTTGAAGGAAGATCCAATCCCAATTCTCCAGCTATGATGACGAAGGAGGCTGCAGCCCTCTAGTTTCTCAGGCTACCACCTAAAGGAAGCTCCAACCCCAATTCTCTCGCTACAACCCGGAAAGGAGGATACAACTACTATTTTTCTCAGGATACAACTTGAATATGGCTACAACCCTTTGTCCTTGCCCCGTCCAACCTCATTGATGTAGAAGTAGAATCATGGAACCAACCCCGTGGGACTATCACTGTAGAGATATATTGTTGTAAACCTATCACCGTCAACTTTGTCATCAACCTATAACAACACGTAATCAACAATACCCAACATGTACCTCAACCTATACCATAAAAACAAGTAAATCAACCATGCGCCAACACAGTGAAAATAACTTTTGTCCAAAACAACCTGTAATCAACTGTGTACCATAAATAAGTGCATCAATCATGCACCAACATTATATCAATCTATACCATCAATGAGTGCCATGCACCAAATATGTGTAAATAATTCATCAAATACACATAAACTATGACTCATGAGATGTGCAACATCATCAACTATACACCTCATGTATGTACCAATTCATCAGCTACTTGTCTCAATATGTACCCAACATGTGTACCTCCTTGAAAATCCCTCATCAGTTTCATCGTCCAAATCTGATTTGTAACTTCTGTGTGGAGCACGGTGTATATGATCACATACACGCAAACCTTCCTTAACTTTAACAACAGAGACTATCATTTTCATCCAAACTTTACTTTGGTCTCCATGACTAATTTTTGGATTAGTCAACAACAAACTTTACTTTAGTCTCACATGACTAATTTTGGATTAGTCAACAACCCTAACTTGAAATAATCATAACTATGTACCTGTAATGATCTGAAAATATTACACAATGTTCTTCAGTGTCTTTTATTCAATTCCTCCAGGTGTCACTACTTCGAACCTCTTAGAAAAGGAGTTATAGAAAAAACGGCATACCTTGTTGAATTCTCGATTATTCTAGACATTGTATATACAAAAGGGACATCCTCCCAATTTCAAACTCTGAATAATTTTATACAAAACATTATTTCGAAAATGGTCAGATGACATGTAAATAACATACCTTAGAAAGCATCATCAAAATAATTTATCCTCCCTTGAATTTCGGCCTTCTTTACTTCACCTTCACTTTGAAATTCATCTTAGATATCCCTTGGTTACCTCAGTCAGTTGTATATATTCTATATGCTCAATTTTGATTAAAATGAGAGAGACTTGCCTCATATTTATACTTTCATGTAGCTTCCTCAAGGGGTTAGCTTTTAACCATCTTAACCCACTTTCCTTATTTTCGGGTTAACCCACTTCTAACCACTTGTCCACTTAGTAATTTCTACATTAAATTTATTATTGAAATAATTTATTTTGTATCCACTTTGACTTATAGTACACTCATCACTTCACTTTATTATTTACCTTCTAAAATCTCTTAAACCACTTTCTTTATTTTAGTGCTAACCCACTTCTAACCACTTGTCCACTTAGTAATTTCTCCATTAACTTTATTATTTAAATAATTTATTTTGTATCCACTTTGAATTATAGTACACTCATCACTTCACTTTAGTATTTAAATAATTTCTTCTTTGCAACCACTTTGACTACTTTTACCTGTTGGGGCTTCTAGATGACTCATGAGGGTTCTCCAACTTCACATGGCCATAAATTTCTAACCGTGAGGAGTTATGTGACATTCCACATGCCACCGGAAATGGCATGAAATGTACTATCCATACAGAATAGTCTTACCTTCGAATATAATAAAAAATATACCATTATACATCAAACAAACTTGTTTCCATTACCCAAACCTTTATGCTACCAGAATTCGCTACCGAACTTTCTTCAAGGGTTGATATCAATGACAACCAACCCAAATAATAAAAAATATTCCCCTTTGGAATTGATTGCAACACACTAATGAAATACTAAAGTCATATCACTCATGCTCCCCATGTTACCATCGCTCCTCCTGGAACCATGCATATGTGCTCTTTCTCCAAGCATTTACCTCTATATCTGATAAATCTCTCCCCCTTTGTCATCAATGGCAAAGGTATATTTCCATCTGGGGATGCTCCCCCTAACTGAATTGTCCTTGGGGATACTCTGCATGACTAAAATCTTTCTCAAACTGATCCCCCAACTCGAACTATCCTCTTTATGGTGCTTCCTCGTGTAAATCTAAGACATATAGGATAAGCATTCAAAATCATTCATTTTGGAGTAGAAATTGCTCTGCATCTCTAGAAAAAATACTCAAAGGCTTCCCTTGGAAGAGGTTTTGTAAACATGTCTTCCACTTGTTCTTTTGTTCCCACATATTCAACTCTGATGTTCCTCTCTACAACTTGTTCTCGTAGAAAGTGATACTTTATTGGAATGTGCTTCATCTTGGAGTGCATCACTGGGTTCTTTGAGATATTGATGGTGCTTGTATTATCACAATAGATTGGAATGGGCTCATCATACTCAACATGTATATATTTCAAAGTGTGTTTCATCCATAGAACCTAAGTACAACATCTTGTTTCTGCAATATACTCTTCTTTGGATGTAGATAAAGATATTGATGATTGTTTCTTGCTTAGACAAGATACTAAAAACTCACCCAAGTAGAACGTTGCTCCACTAGTGCTTCATCGATCATCAATGCAACCTTCCCAATCTGAATCTGTGTAGTCAATAAGTTATAGATCCTTTCCTTTTGGATACCATAATCCAAACTCTTATGTTCCTTTGAGATATCTGAAAATCCTCTTCACTATTAATACATGTGATTCCTTTAGTGCTGCTTGAAATCGTGCCACCTGTACAACTTCCTTCATTACATCTGGTCTGGATGTTGTCACATATAGTAAGCTACCAATCATTGACATGTATTGCCTCTGGTCTATAGGCTTTGAACCATCATCTTTTCTCAACTTGCAACTTGTTTGCATAGGAGTGGTAGCTATTTTTTAATCTTCTATTCCGATCCTCTTTAGCATTTCTCTTATATACTTAGTTTGAGAAATAAAAATTCATTGGTTTCTTTGATGTATCTGAAGACCCAGAAAGAAGGATAGTTCTCCAAGTAATGACAATTCAAATTCATTATGCATATCCTTTTCAAATTTATGGCTTAACCTGTCATCAATAATTCCAAAAATAATATCATCAATATAAACTTTAATTAATAAAATACCATCTTGATTTACCTTGATGTAGAGGTTGTTGTCTGCACTTCATTTTCTGAACCCTGCATGTTGTAGATATTTATCCAGTATAGAGTACCATGCGCTAGGAACCTGTTGTTCAATGTAGACTTCTTCTTCAAGTTTCCCATTCAAAAAAGTTGATTTCACGTCCATATTTGTCCATACTATTCAAGACTCTTCTACACAACTTTCCATAATTTGACTCATATGTCATTGTAATATCATGAAGTAATACTACAACTGGTCAATCTATCATATTGTACTTCTGCTAACTGAATGCAATGAATCTGTCTACTCAAATTCTACAAGTTGCTCGAAGGATGGTTCTTTGGTCTGTATCGACCACCGCATAGACTCCCCCTATCTATTATTTGTATTATCTGGGAGTCTCTAAGATCTTTCACTTGTTGGAGGAACTGTTGGCTCTTTGTATCCATCTACTATAGATCACCAAATTTCAAATCCTTATGTCTGTATATATTTTTTCATCCTTCTGTTACATAATGCATACTTCTATCCATCAAACTGTGGTATTCCATGTTTATACATGTTGTTTCTCTCCATGATCTACCTTTCAGTGGTTAAACTGATTCTTGAAGGAAATGGCTCTGAAACCAATTGTTGGATTACTTAGAGGGGGGGTGAATCAGTAATAGAGAAATAATCCTTTTTAACCACAAAATGAAACTGTTATATCAATGTAGCATTATCATCCAATAGTTTCATAGTAAATAAACAATGAACAAATGAACAATCATACACATACATAGTACACCAATTGTTTTACGTGGAAACCTAAAGCGGGAGAAAACCACAGAATGATTTTTCTTATGTCTTTAATAATTACATTCATTGGAAGCACCAACTTCCTTTGTTTTCTAACTACAACTGGAAGGAGGCTCCAACCCCCTATTTTTGCAGGCTATAACTTGAAGGAAGCTCCAACTCCCCAATTATCTGGCTACAACCAGAAGGAGACTACAACCCCCTAGTTTCTCAGGATACAATGAAAGAGAACCTCCAACTCCCCAATTCTATGGCTACAACCAGAAGGAGGATACAACCCCTATGTTCTTCGGATACAAACATAAGGTGGCTACAACCACCTGTCCTTGCCCCATCCAACTTCTCTGGCGTAGAAGCAGAATGATGGAACCACTGTCACATTATCACTATGAGATATATTGTTGTAAACCTATACCAATCAACCTGTAATAAACCTATAACAACCTATACCAATAACTTGTGCCAACATGTACCATACATCAACCTGTACCTCAACCTGTACCATAAACAAATGCATCAGCCATGCACCAAACCTATACAAATAACCTGTCCAAACAACCTGTAATCAATCTTTACCATAAACAAGTGCATCATCCATGCACCATATGTACCTTAACCTGTACCATCAATGAGTGAATCAACCATGCACCAAATATGTACCAATCATGCATCAAATACACATAAACTATGACTCATCAAGATGTATCAACATCATCAAATATACACCTCATGTATGTGCCAACTCATCAACTACTTATCTCAACCATGTACCCAACATGTACCTCAACCAAAATCCCTCATCCATTTCATCATCCAAATCTGATTTGTAACATTTTAATAGACCTAGTGCATATGATCACATACCTACAAACCTTCCTTAACATTAACAACAAGAGACTAGCATTTTCATCAAACTTTACTTTAGTCTCACATGACTAATTTTGGATTAGTGAACAACCCTAACTTGAAATAATCATAACTATGTACCTGTAATGAATAAAAATATGAAAATAGTAAAAAATGTTCTTCAGTGTCTTTTATGCAATTCATTCAGGTTTCACTACTTGGAACCTCTCAGAAAATGAGTTATAGCAAAAATGACATACCTTGTTGAATTTTGACTTATTCTAGAGAGCGAAGTTCTAGAGCATGCCCCGCATGGAATATTTGTTGTATGGATCTAAAAATGGTACACATAATACTAAATACTGTAATCTAACCAATACATTTGGTCTTACTGAATTTAGATCTTTTATGAAGAATTTAAGAAGTTTTTACCCGAAACATTTGTTTTAGATTAGTTTCAGGACTAGCCAAAAACCCTATTTTCCATGAAGTGTAAGTCCAAAACTACAACGACCCACAAGCTGAAATTTTTATCATAACTACTTGGATATGTTTCCTTAAAATCCTTCCAATTTCATGGTATTAATCATTCTAGAAACAAAGTTATTTCAAAAGTAGTGAGCTGACCTGTAAATAACATACCTTAGAAAGCATCATCAAAAGAATTTATCCTCCCTTGAATTTTGGCCTTCTTTACTTCACTCTGAAATTCGGCTTAGATATCCTTTGGTTACCTAAGTCACTTGTATATATTAAATATGATCAAGTGTTATTAAAATGAGATATTATTTCCTCTTATTTATACTTTCATGTAGCTTCCTTAAGGTGTTACCTTTTAACCATCTTAACCCACTTTCCTTATTTTAGGGTTAACCCACTTCTAACCACTTGTCCACTTAGTAATTTATCCATTAACTTTATTAATTAAATAATTTATTTTGTATCCATTTTGAATTATAGTACACTCATCACTTCACTTTATTATTTACCTTCTAAAATACCTTAAACCACTTTCTTTACTTTAGGGCTAACCCACTTCTAACCACTTGTCCACTTAGTAATTTCTCCATTAAATTTATTATTTAAACAATTTCTTTTGTATCCACTTTGACTTATAGTACACTCATCACTTGAATTTATTATTTAAATAATTTCTTCTTTGGAACCACTTTGATTACTTTGACCTTTTGGGGCTTCTAGATGACTCATGAGGGTTCTCCAACTTCACATGGCCATAACTCTCTAACCGTGAGGAGTTATGTGACGTTCCACATAACACCAGAAATGGCATGACATGTAATATCCATCCAGAATAGTCTTCCCTTCAAATATAATAAAACTTATACCATTATACATAAAAAAAGAAATGGGTCCATTACCCAAACCTTTGTGCTACCGGAATTCGCTATTGGACTTTCTTCAAGGGTTGACATCAAGGACAACCAACCCAAATAATCAACAATATCCCCCTTTGGAATTAATGGCACCACTATGATGCAATACTAAACTCAAATCACTCATGCTCCCCATGTGATGATAGTTCCCCCTGGAACCATGCCTATGTGCTCTTTCTCCAAGAATTTACCTTTGCATGTGATATATCTCTCCCCCTTTGTCATTAATGGAAAATGTATCTTTCCATCCAGGGATGTTCCCCCTATCTGAATTGTCCTTAGGGATACTCCCCCTAACCGAACTCTTCTTGAAATTGATCCTTCAACCTAAAATGTCCTCTTTATGGTGTTTCATCATGTAAATCTAAGACATATAAGATAAGCATTCAAAAGCATTCATTTTGGAGTAGAAATTTCTCTGAGTCTCTAGCGAAAATACTCGAAGGATTCCCTTGAAAGCAGTTTTGTAAACATGGCTACCACTTGTTCTATTGTGCCCACATATTCTACTCTGATGTTCTCCTCTGCAACTTATTCTTTATTGGAATGTGCTTCGTCTTGGAGTCCATCACTGGGTTCTTTGAGATACTAATGGCGCTTGTAATATCACAATAGATTGGAATTGACTCATCATACTCAACTTGTATATATGTCAAATTTTGTTTCATCCATAGAACCTGAGTACAACATCATGTTGTTGCAATATACTTTGCTTCAGTTGTACATAAAGATATTGATGATTGTTTCTTTCTTAGCCAAGATACTAAAAACTCACCCAAGTAGAACATTGCTCCACTGGTGCTTCGTCGGTCATCAATGAAACCTGTCCAATATGCATCTGTGTAGGCAATAAGTGATAGATCCTTTCCTTTTGGATACCATAATCCAAACTCTTCTATTCCTTTGAGATATTTGCAAATCATCTTCATTGCAAATACATGTGATTCCTTTGGTGCTTCTTGAAATCGTGCCACCTGTCCAACTTCTTGAATTACATCTCTTCTGGATGTTGTCACATATAGTAAGCTACCAATCATTGACCTATATTGTCTCTGGTCTATAGACTTTGAATCATGATATTTTCTCAACTTGCAACTAGTTTGCATAGGAGTGCTAACTATTTTGCAATCTTCCATTCTGAACCTCTTTAGCATTTCTCTTATATACTTAGTTTGAGAAATAAAAATTCCTTGGTTGATTTGACATATCTAAAGACCTAGAAAGAAGGATAGTTCTCCAAGTAATGATATTTCAAATTCAATATGAATATCCTTTGTAAATTTTTATTTTAACCTGTCATTAGTACTTCCAAAAAGAATATCATCAATATAAACCTCAATTAATAAAATACCATCTTAAGTTACCTTGATGTAGAGGTTGTTGTCTGCACTTCCTTTTTTGAAACCTGCATGTTGTAGATATTCATCCAGTCTAGAGTACCATGCGCTAGGAACCTATTGTTCAATGTAGACTTCTTCTTCAAGTTCCCCGTTCGAAAAAGTTAATTTCACGTCCATATTTGTCCATATTGTTCAAGACTCTTCTACAAAACTATCCATAATTTTGATTCATATGTCACTGTACTATTATGAAGTACTACTACAATTGATCAATTTATCATATTGTACTTCTACTAATTGAATGCACTGAATCTGTCTACTCAAATTCTGCAAGTTGCTCGAAGGATGGTTCTCTGGTATGTATCAACTACCACATAGACTCCCCATGTCTATTATTCATATTATCTGGGAGTCTCTAAGCTCTTTCACTTGTTGGCAGAACCATTGGTTCTTTGTATCCATCTACTATAGCTCGCCAAATTTCAAATCCTTGTGTCTGTATATATGTTTTCATCCTTCTGCTACATAATGCATACTTCTATCCATCAAACTGTGGTATTCCATGTTTATACATGTTGTTTATCTCCATGATCTACCATTCAGTCGTTAAACTGATTCTTGAAGGAAACAACTCTGAAACTAATTGTTGGATTACTGAGAGGGGGGATGAATCAGTAATAGATAAATAATCCTTTTTAACCACAAAATGCAATTGTTATATCAATGTAGCATTATCATCCAATAGTTTCAGATTAAATAAACAATGAACAAATGAGAAATCATACACATACACAATACACCAGTGTTTTTACATGGAAACCCAAAGAGGGAGAAAACCACGCAATGTTTTTTCTTATATGTATTTAAGAATTACATTCATTGGAAGCACCAACTTCCTTGGTTTTCCAGCTACAACTAGAAAGAGGCTCCAACCCCCTAGTTTCTCAGGCTACAACCTGAAGGAAGCTCCAACTCCCCAATTCTCTGGCTAAAACAAGAAAGAGGCTACAACCCCCTAGTTTCTCAGGCTACAACCTAAGGGAAACTCCAACTCCCCAATTCTCTGGCTACAACCAGAAGGAGGCTAAAACCCTCTATGTTCTCTAGATACAACCAAAAGGTGGCTACAACCACCTATCCTTTCCCCATCCAACTTCCCTGACATAGAAGTAGAATGATGGAACCACTGTCACACTATCACTATGAGATATATTATTGTAAACCTGTACCAATAAATCTATAACAACCTATACCAATAACTTGTGCCAACATGTACAATACATCAACATTTACCTCAACCTGTACCATAAACAAATGCATCAACCATGCACCAAACCTGTACAAATAACCTATCCAAACAACCTGTAATCAACATGTACCATAAACAAGTGCATCATCCATGAACCAACCTCACCTCAACCTATACCATGAATGAGTGCATCAACCATGCACCAAGTATGTACCAATCATGCATCAAATATACATAAACTATGATTCATCAATATGTATCAACATCATCAACTATACACCTCTTGTATGTTTTAACTCATCAACTACTTGTCTCAACCATGTACCCAACATGTACCTCAACCAAAATCCCTCATCCATTTCATAATCCAAATATGATTTGTAAATTTTTAATAGACCTGGTGTATATGATCACATACATGCAAAAATTCCTTAACATTAACAATAAGAGACTAGCATTTTCATCAAACTTTACTTTAGTCTCACATGACTAATTTTGGATTAGTCATCAACCCTACTTGAAATAATAATAACTATGTACTTGTAATGAATAAAAATATGAAAATACTACACAATGTTCCTCAGTGTCCTTTATGAAATTCCTCTAGTTTTCACTACTTATAACCTCTCAGAAAAGGAGTTATAGAAAAAATGGCATACCTTGTTGAATTATGGATTATTCCAGAGAGTGAACTTGTAGATCGTGCCCCACATGGAATATTTGTTGTATGGATTTTCAAATGGTACAAAGAATACTACAAACTGTACTCTAACCAATACATTTTTTCTTACTGAATTTAGATTTGTTATGAAGAATTTATGACGTTTTTACCCGAAACACTTGTTTTAGACTAGTTTCAGGACTAGCAAAAAACGTTATTTGCCACAAAGTGTAACTCCAAAAATACAACGACCCACAAGATAAAAAAATTATCACACCTAATTGGATATGTTTCCTCAACATCCTCCCAATTTCACATTCTGGATCATTCTAGAAACAAATTTATTGCAAAAATGGTGAGCTGACCTTTAAATAACATACCTTAGAAAGCATCATCAAAAGAATTTATCCTCCCTAGAATTTCGGCCTTCTTTACTTCACCTTCCCTCTAAAATTCTCCTTAGATATCCTTTGGTTACCTCAGTCACTTGTAGATATTCAATATTCTCAAGTGTGATTAAAATGAGAGAGCCTTGCCACTTATGTATACTTTCATGTAGCTTCCTCAAGGGGTTACCTTTTAACCATCTTAACCCACTTTCCTTATTTTAGGGTTAACCCACTTCTAACCACTTGTCCACTTAGTAATTTCTCCATTAACTTTATTATTTAAATAATTTATTTTGTA
>SNQJ01S0065038.1:10664-51241 GCA_010110895.2 Picea sitchensis | reverse complement strand
ACTTCTAACCACTTGTCCACTTAGTAATTTCTCCATTAACTTTATTATTTAAATAATTTCTTTTGTATCCACTTTGACTTATAGTACACTCATCACTTCACTTTATTATTTAAATAATTTCTTCTTTGCAACCACTTTGACTATTTTGACCTTTTGGGGCTTCTAGATGACTCATGAAGGTTCTCCAACTTCACATGGCCATAACTCTCTAATCGTGAGGAGTTATGTGACTTTCCATATACCACCATAAATGGAATGACATGTAATATCCATCTAAAATAGTCTTACCTTAAAATATATTAAAACTCATACCATTATACATCAAACAAACTTGGGTCGATTACCCAAACCTTTGTGCTACCGGAATTCGCTACCGGACTTTCTTCAAGGGTTGATATCAATGATAACCGATTCAAATAATCAACACCCATTTCCACTGGAGTTGGTCAATGTCGACGTGGTCAAAATGGGAGTGCTTACATCATATTTCCACTACGTTTTTATCTAACGATTATGTGAGAATATGGAGGATCTTAGATCGATGGTTAGCATTGACTTTGGCCTTCAACGCTTTGGGTAGTTGTTGGTTTCCCCTGAAGTACAAACTCCCGAAGTCACGTAAATTTTTTACATCATTGTTGACTTGAAACTGGTCGATTGGTTGTCATGTGTCACTTAGATTTGTGACTTACGTGTACCTAAAATTCCAACTGGACCTTAAGACTTGTCACCATTTGATTGCACCATGTGTCCTTGTTGACTGGTATTTACTAACATGGATTGTCTTATGTGTCACATGTCCTCCTCCTAGATTTAACAATCGTAGGTTCATCTGAATCCTTGATCCAACGACTATGATCAGTTCTAGATCAATAATCTATATTCATTTCGACCTTCGATACTTTGGGTTAATTGTTTTTCCCACTTCCCAATTCTCCCAGAGTGAGATTCCCCAAACAAACCTTGAGCAACTTGACTTCATATAATTATCCTTCTTTGACGTGATCAGTTCTAGATCAACGGTCTAGATTCATTTCGGCCTTCGGGACTTTGGGTTATTCATTTTTCCCACTTCTCAATTCTCCTGGAGTGAGATTCCCGGAATAAACCTCGAGTAACTTGGCTTCATCTAAAAATCCTTCTTTGACACTATTAGTTCTAGATAAATGGTCTAGATTCATTTCATCCTTCAGGACTTTGTGTTATTCACTTTTCCCACTTCTCAATTCTCCTAGAGTGATATTCCCCGAATAAACCTCAAGTAAATTGGCTTCATCTAACGATGCTTCTTTGATGCGATTAGTTCTATATCCATGGTCTAGATTCATTTCGACCTTCAGGACTTTGGGTTATTCTCTTTTCCCACTTCTGAATTCTTCTGGAGTGATATTCCCCGAATAAACCTCGAGTAACTTGACTTCATCTAACAATCCTTCTTTCACGTGAAAATCTTAACACGATCCAACGATTGTTGGGATTTCGGCTATCCTTCCACTTTATTTTGATTGGACGGTAAATATAACTCCCAAAATGTTTCTTATATCGGATGACTCATGTCCTTCCTTAATATTAACAGCTGGAAAACCTTATGAATCTCCTACTTCAGATCTGTCGGTTGAGATCTAATTCTTCCCAATCTCTGATTTCCCCTTAATCTAACGATCCTGGACTATTCCAAAATGATAATGGACAGCTCTTATGGTCATCTCTTATGATATTTTGGGTTTATACTTGGATTCCAACTGAACCAATATCGTTGATTGGTTGGAAATTTTATCCCTATCCCATTTCTACAATGTTCTTTCCCTTCTGAGCTTTGATTAACACTTCTTTCTTCTGATCTGTTTCATCGTTATTTCTCCTGATATTTTAATGATTATTTGTGCATTCTTTACTCCTTCTATACATGGATTCTCTGTATGATACCTCTCCTAAGATTTAGAGTCATAGGATCATTGTTGATCCTATCGTGATCAACAATGATCATGAATTTCTTCTGCCACAGGGTGATATTTCTTTTCTTCTGATTAATGTACATGTTGGAATCATGTTGCCATCAATGACAACATGTAATCAATAATTCCAACAAACTCTATGATATTCTAAGGATATTACTCATGGAGCACATGTGACTTGGTACATGTGAAGCCAGTAAATCATGCAAGATACATGAGTCATATTCAAGGTTCAATGCTATAGGTTTAGAAAAATTCCACTCTTGATTTCTCTATGTCACTCTCATATATAAGTAGAAGGACTTGCTACTTTGCAGCACCCCTTGTTAGAACAAGAATTTATAGAAAGGGGTTTATATTGTATGTGGAGGAAATGTGGATTCACATAGGTAACATCCCAATTTGTTTTGTACTATTAATGATCCCTATCCATTTTTTCCTTGTAATAAGGGATTTCATTTTGACCATAGCATAGTAATAAATTCAAATCCCACATTCTTAATTTAGTATAATATCATACCAGGTAGTATAGTTATAAATTTAAATCTTGCATTCTTAATTTATTATAATATGAATATTTATAATGGGTGCATCGTTTCAACATTAAATTATATATACCTCTCCAGGATAACTTATTATATGTATCATAACTTCTCTAATTTTGAAAAATATATATCTCATGTGTACATATGCACACTTATTGTATTCTTCGATCAACATATTTAAAATATTCATTGCCCATACATACACCTATTGCATATGTTTGTTATGACCGAAAGGGGGAATATGTAGGGTTAAATTTATATGATATGATCCCCAAGGGGGGAATATATGGGGCTAAATGTACATGTATTGTGTAAATATATGTGTAGTAGGGTCGGCCTGATAGTAAAGGGACCTCATGTGTAGGTGTGAATAGGTATATATAACAATCATGTATTCACTATTGTAGACATGTGAATTGTGATGTATATAAGTATTTGGTTATGTGGAGGAGGTTCTCATATTGATTAAGGAGTTATTGTGTAACTCATATATCTTATCTATATTGGATTTGTGATCCACACTCACACTTTGTACATGGTGTGTACTTCTGTTCTGTTATGATAATTTGATCATTTGGATCATTACATTGGGTATTAGAGCATTGATACCAAATGTAATGACCCAAATGATTAAAATATCATAATAGAACATAAGTACACACCATGTACAAAATGTGAGCATGGAGCACAAGTTCAATATAGATACGATATATGAGTTACACAATAACCCCTTAAATAATAGGATAACCTCTTCCACAAAACCAAATACATTTATACATCACAATTCACATGTCTACAATAATGAATACATGATCTCTATATATACCTATTCACACCTACACATGAGGCTCCTTTACTATTAGGCTGGCCCTATTACATATATATTTTCACATTGCATGTACATTTAGCCCCATATATGCCACCCCTTGGGGTCATATCATATACATTTAACCCTATATCACTAGTAAATTTGGGTCATTTTGCGACGGCCATTTCGATGCTCTTGAGACGTTATGTCGTGGAGATTGCGACGAATCTTGGGCCACTCAAATGTTTTTTCACATGTCGTCGCAAGTGCGATGAACCTGGGATAACTTTGCAAGCGCGACAACCCAAGAAGGTCATCGCAAGAGAGACTACCTATGAAGGTCATCGTAAGAGAGACGACTTACATTGCTTGACACACGAGAGATGCCCAACAGTCATCGTCGCAATAAAAACAACCGAAGATGATCTTCACAAGAATGAAAACTGAGGACAATCATCACAACAATGACAACTGAGGAAAATCATCGCATCAACAACAACCGAGTATGATCGTCACAAGAGAGAAGAACTATTCATATGATCGACGATCCTCTTCGACGCAAGAGAAATGAACTATCCTAGTTTCGACTATGAACTGTGAGTCGTAAGAGAAATGAACAGTCGATAGTTGTGATGAACTATTCATATGATTGAAGATCCTCTTCCTCTCAAGAGAAATGATGAATGGTCAATAGTTGCAATGAACTATTCATACTATCGACGATCCATGTCATCGCAAGAGCAATGAAATATATCTATTTTTAAAAAATATATATTAAATATTAATGCAAGAATGAGGTCTGTGGATGTTTTTATGTTCATTCTTTGAAAATATTCCATATGAATATATTTCTTCTCTTGACGTAAGCACTAGATTATGGAAAAAAAAGTTATGAATCTATTCAGAAAAACAAAAAAACAAGAAGTCATCACCAATACTAACTGACATTCATTCATAGGGAGGTGTATAAACAATATTTTGTGCCAAGAGAATATAAAGAGTCATGGAAGTTTGCATCCCATCTGTTCATATCTTGATTAGTCATAATAGTTTAAATTTACACATCAAGAAGATGAAAAGATAGAGGACTTGACAACCAATTATGATGGTTGATCTTGCTTGTAGTATTCTTGTTGAGTTTTCTATCTTCAATGGCGCCCCTGCACCAATACAAGTGTGTGCATCAACATTAGGGTACACAGATGTAATATTCTAGATATAAAAAGTATGCAGAATAGAAATAAATAGCTAGAAATGGCAGATGAACAACAATATAACCAGAGCAACACCACAATAATACCAAAATGATACCATAATAATACCAGAAAGAACTCTTTGATTACTAAGAGCAATGTTCCGCTGCCTCTTCGAGGGGGAAACCTCCAATAGAGTAGAGCTCTATTACAATAATATCCAAGAAAAAATTTCTCATATCCTCGACTCCTGTTTATACTAAATATTTCTATCAAAAGAACCAACTAGATAAAGATCCTTCTAGAAGCGAAAGCCTCTATTAGGTCTTCTTACATTGTACTTATTCTTCCTTATTGCTATGCCTTATTAATATTGACCTTTATTACATGTAAATATATTATTATACCTATGTGAGGGGTTAGGTCCCTAACATGCCCCCCCCCTTAAAAACAACCTTGACCTCAAGGCTTGAGATGGGGAAATTGCTGCAAAATAGTAGTTGGTTCCCAAGTGGCATCTGTTGGAGTTGTATCTTTCCACTAGAATAACACTTCCTTGATGGTTCACTAATGTAGCCGATGCTCACGTTGGTCCAAAAATGATTTTGGTTGTAGCTGAATGGAGCCTTCTTCGTCCAACTCAGGAAGGTTGGTTTGATTTTGGCACTTAGTTCCAATCACCTTCTTTAAGTAGGAAACATGAAAAACATGATGGAGATTAGAATGTCTAGGAAAAGCTAACTGATAGGCCACATGTCCCACACACTTGAGAACACTATAAGGACCATAAAATTTGGGCATCGGTTTTTGAAAATGGTCAGCCTTGAGGGAATGTTTCTTGTAAGGTTGCAGTCAAAGAAACACATGATCCCCTTTTGCTAATTGACGTTCAGAGCGACCTTGATCTGCTTGTTGCTTCATGAAATTATGGGCCATGACCAAATTCTCTTTGAAGGTATGGAGAATAGCCTCTCGAACTGTAAGTGCTTGGTCAATCGCCTGGACCTTCGAGACACATGGAAAATATGAGAGAATTGAAGGTGGATTTTGTCCATATACCGCTTCAAAAGGAGTCATACAGGTAGTTGTATGGTACAAACTGTTGTACCACCATTCAACTAGTGGTAACCATTGATCCCAATGATTTTGTCTTTCTAATTCAAAACACCTCAAATATGTTTCCAAACACGTGTTTACAATTTCAGTTGACCATCAGTCTGGGGATGATAAATTGTGCCGAGATGCAATTGGGTGCCTTGTAGCTTGAAATGTTCTTGCCAAAAATTGTTGGTGAAAGTTGGGTCGCGATCAGAGACAATAGAATGTGGCATGCCATGAAGCTTGAAGACCTGATCCATGAAACGTTGAGAGACAATGTATGTTGTAAATGGGTGTTGAAGATCACATAAATGAGCATACTTGGAAATATGATCAATTACCACCATGATGACTGATTTATTGCCCGATTTAGGTAATCCTACAATAAAATCCATAGAGATATATCGCCAAATAGCAGGTGGAATCAGAAGCAATTGTAGTGTGCCAAGAGATTTGATTGTTTCTCCCTTGTTGCATTGACACACATCACATTCAACCATAAAATTATGAACATCTTGTTTCATACCATCCCAGAAAAAAGAACGTTTGACCTTGTCATAGGTTTTGGTAAACCTGGAGTGCCTAGCTCTAGGTGTAGCATGAAGCTCAGAAAGTACCGCGGATTTTAGTTTTGACTATTTACTTAAATACAAATGGGCTTTATATCGAAGCTCATGATTGAGCCAAGAGTACCTTGGGGAAACTGGAGAATTGGACTACAATTGTTGTATCATATGTGACTTTTTGGGATCGTGTATCCATTCCTGGAGAAAAACTTGGAGCCAATCTAGTACAATGAAGGATACATAAAAAAGGGACCCTTCATCTTCATATTTTCTGGAAAGTGCATCAGCAACCACATTGTCTTTTCCTTTCTTGTAAATGATCTCATAGTCATATCCAAAGATCTTAGTCACCCATTTTTGTTGCTCGGGGGAGGAACGACATTGTTCAAGAAAATTCTTGAGGCTTTCATGATATGTCTTAATTTGGAAGTATTTTCCAATAGATAAGGGCACCAAAGATCCACGACATGCAAAATAGCCAACATTTCCTTTTCATAGATTGATTTTCACAAATTTCTCTCAGACAGTTGTTTGTTGGTAAAGGCCAAAGGCTGACCATCTTGCATAAGGACAATGCCAATTCCTTTCTCGAAAGCATCACATTCTAGGACAAAGGTATTTTTGAAATCAGGAAGGGCCAGGACTGGAGTGGTGGACATGTCCATCTTCAAGGTTTGAAAATCCTGAGCAGTTGTTGGATTCCAAGTGAAAGAATTATTTTTAAGGAGTGCAGTGAGAGGTGTCGCAATCTTTCCATAATTCTTAACAAACTTGCGATAATAACCTGTTAAACCCAGAAATCCTCGCAAGATTTTGAGACTCTTTAGGTGATGCCAATCTTGCATAGCTTCAATCTTTTTAGGATACACCATGATGTTGGCCTTTCCAACAAGATGACCCAAGTACTCGAATTTTGAGGCGCCAAAATCACATTTAGATTGTTTGAGGAAAAATTGGTGTTGAGAGAGTCGATGGATAACTTGATCCACATGATCAAGATGGGTTTTCCAGGTTTTTTTGTAGATGAGTATATCATCAAATAAAACTAAGACAAAATGACGGAGAAAAGGATGGAAGACATGATTCATGAGGCTTTGGAAAGTGGAGGGAGCATTACACAAGCCAAAGGGCATGACCAAAAACTCATAGTGTCCCTCATGAGTTATAAAGGTAGTCTTAGAAATGNTTTCATACAGATCTAGTGGTAGCCAGAACGAAGATCAAGTTTAGTAAAGAAATGGGTGCCACTTAATTCATCCAAGAGCTCATCAATGACAGGAATGGGAAATTTGTCTTTAATGGTGAGTTTTTTGAAGGACACATGTGCCAAGAATTTTTTTTATTAAGGACCATGACCATAGGAGAAGAGTAGGGGCTCATACTAGGGCAAATAACACATGCGTTGAGCAATTCTTGAACCATTTTCTCATATTCATTTTTTTGGGAAAAGGGATGACGATAGGGACGGATATTGGGAGGAAGGCTTCCTAGGACAAGGGGAATGAATGATCATGAACACCACAGGAAGGAGGTATTCCCTAGGGAGTGGAAAAAACCACTTGATGTTTAGAGAGGATGGATTGGACGTCATGCAGCACAGAGGGTGTCTCAGTTGGTTGTATGGCATGGAGTTGGGAAATAATGTCAAAATGACCTTTTTTGAGAATATTTTCCATGTGATGGGAACTAATGATCTCCAGGGAACCAGTGGTGATTCCTTGGAACTTATATTGTTGGCCCTCCTGGTCAAATTGCATGGTTAATTCCTTAAAATCCATGAGAATGGGACCCAAATTCCTTAGACCTTATGCACCCAACATAATGTCACAATCTCCCACGTTGATAGAAAACATATGAGATTTCAGGTGGTATTCACCAATTTGGAGACACACATTTTCAAAACGCCCTCCACATTTCATGCACCCACCATTAGAAATCATGATTTGGAAATTATTGATTGCACAGATATAGAAATTAGTTTCTTGGGCAATGTGGCGATGAATAAAATTATGGGTGCTTCCACTATCAAAAAGAGTGATGACCTTCCTATGCTTCATGTAACCAATTATCTTGAGGGTTTGGGGATCA
The DNA here is from genome assembly GCA_010110895.2 of Picea sitchensis. NCBI lineage: Eukaryota > Viridiplantae > Streptophyta > Pinopsida > Pinales > Pinaceae > Picea > Picea sitchensis. Next base: position 42,988 of record SNQJ01S0065038.1, on the reverse strand, counting down.
GGGAAGCCAGTGCGATCATTTAGGGAAATGATTGGTTCTACTTCGGGAGGGTTTGAGGGGGGAGTTATGTCAATGGGTTCAGGTGACACAGACACAAGGGGAGCCTCAACATCCTCTTCCGAAACATCCTCCAAAATGTCCATAAAAAGCTTTGTTCCTTACACTTGTGTCCCGAAAAATATTTGTCATCACAATTATAACAAAGGCCTTTGAGTTGGAATTCTTCCATTTCGGCCTTGGTCAATTTTTATATCTTTAGTGGAGTAGAAGGAGGAGTGGGAGTTATTGGTTTAGTGCGAGGAATAAAGGAGGGTTTTATGTTTTGAGAGGAGACAACCTGTTGTTCTTCCTTAGATATTTTAGTAGTGTCCACCCAAATTTGAGGTTGATCCATGAGGACATGAGAAAAAATATCATCCTTGAGGCCACTGATAAAACATTCTAGGAAAATAGCATCATACATGCCCTATGTACGAAAATCCAGTCTCTCAAAAGAAACTATAAAGTATTCCACAATTCCAGATTGTTTCAACTTTGATAAATGGCCTAAATGGTTGGTGTCAGTGTCAAATCATTCATAAATATCTTCCACAAAGTGTGTCCAAGCCACATACCCTTGGCGGGCATTTTTTCTCCATTGCCACCATTGCCAACGTTATTGATCTAGATGGAGAACACCATATCGGAGTTTGGCCAACTCATCCGTAATGAGATACAAAGAGAAATAATGTCCCATTTGAGTTACCCAAACAGTGGGATCTGATCCATCAAATTTGGTCACATCCACGTGCGGAAGGTGTAGTTCAAGCTGAAAGAGATGGGGCTGAAAATTCTGGGAATGAGAGGAAGTTTCACCTTTGGTATGTAAAGGTGGGTCAGATAAGGGAATATATGCATGGATATGCATCTTGGCGTAGATCATCGTAGAAATAGATTCAAGCTGGGTAGTAATGTCTTGTTTGAGCTCTTGTTTGAGTTCCATGTTTGAGGCGGCAATGGAGGAATGCATATTTTGATTGATGGTGGGAATATTGGCACTGAGTTGTCGTACTTCTTGTTGGGTTTTTGTGAAATTAGAGTGCAAGGTAGTGAAGCGAGCTTCCAAGTCTTGGTTACGGGTATGGTCCATGATGACGAGGGAACACAAAAAGGGGTAGGTGGGACCACACAGAAAATGAGTTATGGGTGAAGTGTATCACAACGATCAGGGTGACAAGTTGAATCCAATGGGGTAAAGCCCAAATAAGGGTGTTGGAAGGGGGTCGGGTCCACAAGAAAAACATTTGCTGAAAAATGATATGTATGATTTTGATCAGGGCGAAGAGAGAAATCCAATGGAATAGGTCTCTGATATGAAGAATATTGTACTGATGAAATGCCCAAATGCTTAACAGGAAGAAATGTGTAGTACTTTCTCAACTCGAATACAGGAGATAATTGCATCACAATAGATCTTGTTTGTTCTAGTTTTTTTTCCATCCCAAGGGTTAGGTATTCAAAGGATATATAGACAAGGGTTTTCCCTGTGCTATAGCTCTCTGATATACATGCGGTGTCCAACAGTAGTACTTATCCCAATATCTCAGGGCACCAACTAAGGAGGCTAGATCGTTCCCTTAGTCGTACTACCCGACTTCCCAGGTACTAGAGAGTATCTTCCTGAGTGTTGTTCTTGGTGGAACTATAGCAGTCAGGCGGCGGATTGGTTTATCTATGGAGGGCTTCAGGAGATATAGGTTAATATGTATACATGTGTTGTCTGATGCACTACTACTTGAAGGGGTACTAACAGGTGGTACAAGGGTGGACAACATATGTGCTCTTAAGTACCACTTGTATTTCTTCCGTGTATGAATCTTCGACCGTGGGTTTATGCGTGTAACGATAGATCTCTATAGCTTAAAGATGCAGGAATACATCTCTACCCTGAAAACAAATTAACCCACAATTTTCTACCAAGGAAGGTGCTCTAATACCACTTGTAATATTCCATATATAAAAAGTATGCAAAACAGAAATAAATAGATAGAAATGGCATATGATCAAAAATATAACCAGAACAACACCAAAATAATACCAAAATGATGCTAGAATAATACCAGAAAGAACACTTTTATTACTCAGAGCAATGTTCACTTGCCTCTTTGAGGGGGAAACCTCCAGTAGAGTAGAGCTCTATTACAATAATATCCAAGAAAAAAATTCTCATACCCTCAACTCCTATTTATACTAAATATTTCTATCAAAAGAACCATCTAGACAAAGATCCTTCTAGAAGCGGAAGCTTCTATTAGGTCTTCTTACATTGGACTTATTCTTACTTATTGTTAGGCCTTGTTAATATTGACCTTTATTACATGTAAATATATCATTATACCTACGTGAGGGGTTAGGTCCTTAACAAGACGACTATACCCTATTATATGTACCCTACTCATGCATGTGCCTAAATCCGGTTTGCAAGGGGATATAAACAAGTGCACCTCACTCATATTTTTGGGTCTGCCCATGAACACAACATGACTCGACCCGTCACTCCTAGTAGACATCAAAACTGCAATTATCATGTTAACACCTGTACTTAGACAACACTTCAAAGATAAGCATTTCTTTTGTGTAGGTCCTCCAACCATACTCGGTCGATCTTTTATTCTTTTATGGATCAAGCCCCATTTATATAACCCAAACAAAAAAATTGTCATTCTACACATATTCCCAGTAATTGCTGCCAAGTCCCTCCCAAGTTTTTGTTGAATCCAAGTCAAACTCTAATTCTCCAACCTTGTTGATTTTTGTGATCTTGGTTGTATTCATGTATGCATGTAGCTATACTAGTGGATATATATCAACTTTCTTTGTATGTTTATGTGTAAAATCTCACTATAATTCCTTGGAAATGAGGCAATTGTAAGAACTCATGTTTTCATATGTTCAATGTTGCTAGTTATTCATAATGATCACAAACAATGGAATTGAATGGCTATAAGTAGTGCTTACATCTAAACCATCGTTTACTATTTTCTCTTCAAACAAAATTGAGAGTGTGTCTATGTTATCACCAAGACAACGAAATTATAAGACACTCCTTTAATTTGGACATGTGTGAGTAGTTTTTCTAACTCAATTCTAAACATGCCCTTGATAATGATTATTGAAATTGAATCACAGACATCCCAAGCTCTATGAAGTAAACAAAACAACACAAAACAAACTTCCATATTCAAGAGGAGTCTGCTCTCAAAACATATAGTAGAATGAACAAGAAAGAAGTTCAAACTTTCATATTCAAGAGGAGTCTGCTCTCAAAAATTATAGTAGAAAGAACAAGAAAGAAGTTGAAAGTAAAAAATGAAACCAGAAATAGGTTCCAGGAAAATACTAGTCCTAGAAAGATAAAAGAATATTTGCAAGTACTTCTTGAAGATTTAAAAATTTCAAGGTTTCTACAATATATAACCTATATAAAATCCTAGCAATTTTTAAGCAGAAAACAATTTTTTCACAAAATAAGAAATAAAAATTCACAGAGACACTTGGATGGATAGAAGCAGAGAAAAAGGAAAAATAGAGAACAAGGAACTACATTATGCCACTTTACTTCATTTCTTTCAATTTTCCAAATACAGTAACAAATTTACAATGAAAAAGAAGACGAAAAAATCAATCTGACATTTGGCAAAAGTTATGATATACAACATCAGTAAATGATAAACACATTGTTAGGGACCTAACCCCTCACGTAGGTAGAATAATATATTTCCATGTAATAAAGGCAAATATTAATAATGCCTAGCAATAAGGAATAATAAGTCAAATCTAAGAAAACCTAATAGAAGCTTTCGCTTCTATAATGCTCTTCCTATAAATTGTTCTTTTGGATAGACATATTTAGAATAAATAGGAGTAGAGGGTATGCTAAGTTTTGTCTTGGATATTATTGTAATAGAGCTCTGCTCTGCTAGAGGTTTCCCCCTCGAATAGGTAAGTGAACATTTCTCTCAGTAATCAAAGTGCACGTTTTGGTGTTATTTTGGTATTATTCTGGTATTATTCTGGTGTTATTATGGTTATATCATTGTTTATCTTCCATTGCTAGCTAATTATTTCTGTTTTGCATACTATTTTATATCTGGAATATTACAAGTGGTATCAAAGCATCTTCCTCGATAGAAAATAGTGGGTTAATTTTTTTTCAAGGTAGAGACGTATACCCACGTCTTTAATCTATAGAGATCTTTTGTTACAAGCATAAACCTGTAGTCTAGGATTCATACACGTAGGAAATACAAGTGGTACTTAAGCGCACATATGTTGGCCACCCTTGTAACCCTTGTTGGCACCCCTTCGAGTAGTAGCGTATCAGACAACACCTGTACACAGATTGGCCTAGATCTTCTGAATCCCTCCATAGTTAAACCGATCGGTTGCCTGACTGCTATAATTCCACTGAGAACAACACTCAGGAAGATACTCTCTAGTACCTGGGTAGTCAAGTAGTATGGCTAAGGGCACAGTCTAGCCTCCTTAGTTGGTGCCCTGAGATATTGGGTCGATTACTACTGTTGGACCCCACACGTATATCAAAGAGTTATAGCATAGGGAAAACCCTTGTCTATAGAACCCTTGAATACCCTAACCCTTGGGACAGAAACAAAAATAGAACAGACAAGATATATTTCTGCACAACTGTGTCTCCTACATTTGGGTTGCAAAATTACTACACATTTATTCTTGTTAAGCATTTGGGCATTTTGTCACTGGATTATTCTTTAGATCGAACTATAACTCCGCAAGAGTAAAAAAAAACAAATCTGGATATTATTGGCACCATTATTTGATACCTATCCCATTGGATTCCTCTCTTCGCCCTTCTCCCAGTCATACCTATCATTTTTCAGCAAAACAAAATTCTCATGGACCCAACCCCCTTCCAACACCCTTATTTTGGATTTACCCCATTGGATTCCCCTCATCACCCTAATATTTGTGATACACTTCACCCATAACCCATTTTTTGTGTGGGCCCACCCACCCCTTGTAATTTTCCCTCTTCATCATGGCCCACACCCGTAGCCAATACTTGGAAGCTCGCTTCAATTCCTTGTACTCTAATTTCATAGAAACCCAACAAGAAGTGATACATCTCAGTGCCAATGTTTCCACCATCAATAAAAATATGCATTCCTCCATTGACACAAAAATGGAAGACAACAAACATGACCTCCCCACCCAGCTTGAATCCTTCAATACATAGTTTTCCTCCTTCACTATGATGATCTGTGCCAAGCTACATATCCTTGCAGATATTCCCTCATCTGACCCACCTTTGCAACCCAAAGGTGAAACTTCCTCTCATTCCTATAATTTTCATCCCCATCACTTCCAGTGTGACTTACGCCTTCCGCATGTGGATGTGACCAAATTTGATGGCTCAGATCCCACTGGATGGGTAACTCAAATGGAACATCATTTCTCCTTTTATGGAATTACAAATGAGTTGAACAAACTTTGGTATGGTGTTCTCCATCTAGATCAAGAACGTTGGCAATGGTGGCAATGGAGAAAAAATGCCCGCCAAGGGTATGTGGCTTGGAGACAACTTGTGGCAGAGCTTTATGATTGCTTTGACACTGACACCAACCATTTAGGCCATTTGAAAAAGTTAAAATAATCTGGCATAGTGGAAGAATTTATAGCCACTTTGAGCAATTGGCTTTCCATATAGAGGGCATGTCTGATGTTTTTTTTTCTGAGAATGTTTTATCAGTGGCCTCAAGGATGATATTTGTGCCCATGTCCTCATGGCTCGGCCTTCAAGTTGGGAGGAGGATACTAAAAGAGCTAAGGAAGCACAACAGGTTATCTCTTCTCAAAACTGAAAAGCGTCATTTATTACTCGAACTAAACTAGTCACTTCCACTCCTCCTTCTACTCCACTAAAGATCCAAAAATTGACCAGGGAAGAAATGGTTGAACACCAACTCAAAGTCCTTTGTTATAATTTTGATGACAAATATTTTCCTGGGCACAAGTGTAAGGAACAAAATCTTTTTATGGCCATCTCAGAGGATGTTTTAGAAGATGATGTTGAGGCTCCCCTTATGGCAGTGTCACTTGAACACACTGACCTGACCCCTCCCTCTAACCCTCACAAAGTCGAAGTGGTCATTTCCCTGAATTCTCTCACTAGCTTCTCTGCTCCTCGAACCCTCAAGATAATTGGCTACATTAAGAATAGGAAGGTCATCATTCTTGTTGATAGTGGAAGCACCCATAATTTTATTCATCCTTGCATTGCCCAAGAAACTAATTTTTATATCCGTGTTGTCAATAATTTTCAAATCATGATTGCCAATGGTAGGTCCATGAAATGTGACGAGCATTGTGAAAATGTGTGTCTCCAAATTGGTCAGTACCACATGAAATCTCATATGTTTGCTATCAACATGGGAGGTTGTGACATTGTGTTGGGTGCAGAATGGATAAGGACTTTGGGTCGCATTCTCATGGATTTTAAGGAATTAAGCATGCAATTCAACTAGGAGGTCCAACAATATAAGTTCCAAGGCATCATCATCGATTCCCCAGAGATCATCAGTTCCCATCGCATCGAAAATCTACTCAAAAAAGGTCAATCTGGAATTATTGCACAACTCCATGCCATTCAAGCCACTAAGACACCCTTTGTGTCATAGGACCTCCAATCCATCCTCTCTAAACATCAAGTTATTTTTTCCACTCCCCAGGGACTCACTCCTTCCTGTGGTGTTCATGATCATTCCATTCCCCTTGTCCCGAGCATCCTTCCTCCCAATATTCGTCCCTATCATCATCCCTTTTCCCAAAAACATGAAATTGAGAAAATTATTCAAGAATTTCTCAACGCAAGTGTTATCTGTCCTAGTACGAGAACCTACTCTTCTCATGTGGTCATGGTCCTTAAGAAAGAAGGTTCTTGGTGCATGTGTCATGACTTCCGCACCTTCAACAAACTCACCATTAAAGACAAATTTCCCATTCCTGGCATTGATGACCTCTTGGATGAATTGAGTGGTGCCAAGTGTTGGTCACTATAATTGCTTAATTAATTTCAAACAACCAAGTGAAACATAAATTATCAACCCAGGGAAGTCTTTTGTTTCAAAGATAGCTACGCACTATATATGCTCAATTCCAAAAGCACTTAGTGTTGTAGTAAATTCCAAAAGTAATCTTAGTGTTGTAGTATGGAAATCATTCTATCTATACTTACGGGCTAACCTAAGCTCAATTGAAATTGCAGCACCTCCCACGTAAACTCCTTCAATTTAAGAATCTTGGATTACATTTTAAAGTATTATTGCAATGGGAAAGTGTTCAAATCATTTCCTGTAATCAAGAAACCTGGACCTTACCTCAAATGTAGTAGTTCTCAGATAACACTCTTTCATGAAAGTACCACGCAAAACAATAAACCTATCTAACAGAAATGAAAGCACTTAGTTCCTTTCTATATAAGCAGGAGCCTTGAGCCTTACCGCTTAGCATTAATTTGAGATTGAGGTCTATAGAGAATAGGGCACCATTCCTTCCTTTCCAGCAGATCTTAAACCCCAGCCTAAAATTAACACAGAAAAGGCCAAAGAATTAGGATGTTTTGGGTCCTTCCTTTCTAAGTAGGAACCCTTAGTCCAACTCTGCCAATACACTTGTGGAGGGCAAGTCCCATCAAGAGTTGGCAGGTTGTAGTCCTCCTATCTGAGTAGACACTTTGAACCAAATCTCCATGAAAATACTTGGTAGGATAAAGGAAGTTTCACTAGAGATATAGGTGTTGCATTCCCTTCCTGTTTGAGCAGGGATACTTTAACCAAGTTTCTGCTAGCACACTTGCAGCAATTAAATGGATTCTACAGAGGGTAGGATGTCCCGATTCCTTCGTCCGAAAGTAGAACCTTTAACCAATTCTCAGTAAGATCATCACACAAGATCACCGATAAAAGAATTATAAATTCCATTCAATAACTAAGATAGAGTCAGCAGTGTTTCAACAAACCGTATTCATTAAAACAAGAGCCAAAGAAACAACAAATAAACAAAATATAAATAAAGAATTTAAACAATCACATGACTTGAGACTATAAGGAATCTGTAAGAAATTCCCTTCTCACAAGATTCCCTCGAACGGAAAACTGAGGACGAATTACCAAAGCAAATTTCTATTGATCTGTTGAAATATCACATTGCAATTTGGAAAGATTGAACACGCCCCGCTTCTCTCAAGTTCTTAGTAAATCAAACTTCCTCCTTCAACAGGATTTCTAAATATAGGGAAATCCTATCGATACAATCATTATAAGGCAGATCTGAATCCTATACCAAATCGATCTTCTTTCTAAATTAGCATAGGTGTCCTATTCTCACGCAATCGGACCAAGTAATGTAGGGTCGGATCGAGGCATTGCCGCTAATACCGGTAAAATGGTTTTCACATAGTCGCCGATGTTGTTTCAAGATCTAATTCACGCCTCGTCAAATTAATGGACTATGCCTTTGACCGTGGTCGCCGACTCCATATCGCACTCGGTTTCAAGATCGCGCTTTCTCTGTCTCTCAAGATCTCACTCTTTTCCTAACCGGTGACAAATTGTTTTAGCATCTCTATCCTGAACCGTAGTCAGTTATGGTTTTGGTATATGCATCCCCTGACCGTAGCAAATTGTTTCGCATATGCGTTCTTGACTGTAGCAGCCTTCCGTGTCAAAGATCATCTCAATAGCTTTAAGGCCTGCGGTTTTGACGCCTAAATACTATTCTCAAAAATATGGATACTTATGCACTTCTAATCAATGGTTAGGTTCAAAAGTAATGTGTGCATTATGCAAAACAGACAAATATATAGGTAACAGAAAGGACGCTTGTATACCTTGGAGTGACTAGATGAAGTGATAATATGGGCCAACACAGTGATCAAGGGTACAATGGCAAAAAGTGCATGGCAAAAAGGTGCACATGTGGTCCTTAACATCCCCCACCAAGGTGTTGTATGTCCTCGCAGTAATCCACTGACCCCGAACTGATAAATACCATCATGTAAATTACCCAAGAATCAGAGGGAGGTGTTGTCTCCGTCCGCTACTCAACCCTCAGATTTCCCCGCATTCTTTACATGTCGCTTAGTCAGCTTTCTAGGTGCTTTGTAACTGATTTGATATTTCCTCAGAGGGTAACCAGAAGAGGAAAAGAGCTGGTACCCAATCCAATTTTCAGCAATAAATGTCTCATAATGGATGTAACTGGGTACCCTGTAAATTGTTGTTTCTAAGTTGGCGTGGACCAAAGGATTATATTGTTGCCTTCCTTCTGTGGAGGTCATGTAATTGTGCTATTAGCCCTGTAGGGCAAGGTGGATCTTGTATGGCACTAATGATGCTGCCTAATAACTCAATCACTTCCTCGACAGAATCATAGAACATGTTCAGTCATGCCTTTTCTTTAAGAATGCATGATATATTGTGCGATGAATATGGCTTCCCTTTAGGGTTCTGGTCTGATCCAGAGAGGTGATCATTTTCATTGTTATTGGAAGCCGAAAAGTCACCTTGACAAAGGATTTGATTGAGGAGAAAGGAATTAAATGCTCGGAGTTGAACATCCTCGACAAGAGGATTTATGTTCAAGGACTCCATTTTCTCAATAGTTCTTCATTATGGAAAGGTTCTCACAGAGGGAGGTGGCCGATCTCCGTAGAGGCGGTACCAAAGGTTGGAATAAAATCTATTGATGAAATGGGATTCTCATGGGGATTTTCTTCTATTATAGACTGAATCCGAAAGCACATGAGTCTTTCCTTAAGGAATAAAGAATAGTTACAAGGATGGTTTCCTTGTGGCCATTAGTTGTCGTGACCATATCAAAGGATCTTGATACCCTATCTTTAACCTCTGCTCTTTTCTGATTCTCAATTTCCTCATGCGGTTCGATCCAATGTGCTTCCTAATTTGAGAAAGTGTGATTCCTCCGTGTTTGTCTCAGGTAATTTGCAATTTCTCGAGCTTGTATTTCAAAGATAACTCCTTCTTCCACCTTTGTATTTCCGCATATTCATCCCACAGGTGAGAAGTCTGAGTTTCATCATTTGAAGTAGTGGGACCAGGAAGGGTTTGAGTGGACTGTCCCTTTGGAAGTGGAGAGGTTGTCTTGACTGGGAGGGGTGACTCCTCCATGGGTATTGTTTTGTACCCTTGTTGACCACTGTGGGAGCTTCTTTCTTGATCCGGAGGGAGTTCATCGGTTCTTGTGTTACAATAGGTTTAGTTTTGAGTTTGATGGATCCTACTGGTTCTTGTGTTACAACAGGCTTGACTTCAAAAGGAGAAGATGGGCTGCTCCCGGTAATCGAACTTGAACCATCTTATACCTCTAATAATAGATATTTCCGTGATCAAGCAAAGACATGTATTCCTTGCATATGCTTCAGAAGTTTGTTCCGCCGTGGCTCGTCGCTCCAAGGCTGCACTGAAGCTAATTCCTTTCATATGCCTCCCTTGCCTCGGCTAATCACCGACACGCTTTCCAGCTGAGACTTTAAAACCGCTTTCTCCCAAGTACATCTACCATTGCCAGTTTGATTTGGGATGATCGGTCCTTGTGTTGCAGCCATCTGCCTCCTTAGTCGGTTCTGTGGGGCATAATGGAATGGCCACCGGACATGCCCTGTTTCGCCTCCGTAAGGGAGAGTAGTGTCCTCAAGACCTCAACTTCTAATTCCCCAATTTCATCGTCAATATCAAGAGCTTCCATTGTTGTGTTTCACCTAATCGGTGTTGTGTTGCGTTGTACTGCAGGTTTCACCCTCTTGCTTCAACCGTAATATTATATCGGTTCTTTGTGTCACTACTGGATTGGTAGTCGCTTGTGTTTCGCTACTTCAAAACAAAATGATGTCCGGGTCTCTCTAATTCCCGCGTTCTACTTCATTGTCGCACGGCTAGTTCGTTTGAGCCGTATCGCTCGTATTTTATTATCGGTTCTGTGTTTGAGCTTACCGAAAGGGCAACCGGTTCTTGTGTTTTCGTACCTACCCTTGTGAGACGCATGGTACTACGCTTCAAGGCCCGGTTCTAGGCTGGGTAAATACTTCCATGGTTAGAATAGGCAAAGGTCCCTGTGTTGGGGAGATTAATGGTTTATGGGATTTCAGTCAAATTGATGGAGGATCTAGAGTAGTAGTCATCCGTGGTGGCCTCATTGAGGCTTTTGTTATCTTTTTGCGCACGGCGGCGGAAAGGGTGCCATCTCATGGTCGCTTTCGCGGGAGGCTTCTCCTCACGATAGGTCGTGAATATTTTCAGTTCGTGAGTCATCAATTATGATATGAAGGGCGAAAATAGAAGACTCTGGTGCGGCATGCAGGATTCGTGCCGGTGGGGACCGGGTTGGTTTTGTGGGCGGGCTGTGGGGTTTTCGAGGGAAATTGGGGGTTTTGTTGTTGCTACTCATCAATAATTTCGACTTCGCTACCGGCGTAAGATTTAGGTGATGATTCTGTTCAAAACCCCCATTGATGAGTAATTGAACCAAGCGGTGAGTAAGGGACCTGGTTGGATCCTTTGCCTCTCGGCTTAGGGGTGTGCCGCGCGTTCTTTAGACGTTCCAAAGAAAAGTATGGAATATTAACCCGCCTATGATGTCTTAGATGAGAAAGCAAAGGAAATCGTGCTGATAAACTAACTGATAGCGACCCTCACAGGTCAAGTAGTGCTTGATAAATCTGGCTTAATTCCTCCGCCACGGGTGGTGAGTCGAAGTTGAACCCCTCTTCCTTTTAGTATGATTTCTTCTCCGACCAGGAAGAAACTCACGGGATACCAATGTGATGTAAGCCTGAACTGTCGAAAGTGTCATCCATAGGGAGGCCCCGAACTCAGATATAGTTCTACTCACACACAGATTCGACACCGCTACCTACATAATGATCCTCTTTGGAGATTTCTAGCTAAACCAGAAAATTCGGTGGGTTCATCAGACCTTTGAGCTCAAGTAATGCGTACCTAACCCGCCAAGATTTGATATGCTTCCTGGATAATGTTCGAAAGCAATGCCGGTAAAGGGTTCTTTGCTATGGATCTACGTGTCCTCCCATGTATACCGGTTTGATAAGATAATGCCTTCAGAGTTCGTATCAAAGACTGACGCAGTGTAAGTTTTTCTGAGGGGTTATGGGTAGGAGTAGTGGTTGTATGTGCAAAAAATGGTAAAATGGAAATGGCGGCTATAAAAATCGGAGGACATGATGGTATTATTGATTTGACGTGGACTTCCCTTCCCAATAAGTGCTATTAGTAATAATGGGTCTTAAATGGTTTGAAAGCTGAAAATCTTTTCTAATTAACTACAGTCTAACCAATTTACATAAACTTTAATGCACCTTGCCTTACCATTTGGTTTGTCCAATCGGATATGATGTTTGTTCGTGGTGATGATGTTATGGCAGCGGCTTTTGATCATGTCAATACCGCTCAACCGGCTGCTTGGGAGCGTAGGAGCTTGTTGATGGATGATGGTGGAAGGCGGGTGCTTCAGCAAAAGAGAAATATCGAACAATTGCTATAGATAAAGAACTACTTATAACTGGTGTTTCAGTATCGGAGAAAAAAGGCGTTGAACCGTAGTGCTTCAAAGATTGTGAATGAATGATGAAGGTTGTCATAATGGTGTTTCAAATAATGAAGAGGCTTAAAATCAAATTGCTGGACTTGAATTGTTTCACGATGATGGAGGGTCGGGCGTAAGTGGCTGAAACTGATGAAAGGTTGCTGGTAATCGGTGTTTCAACAACGGGGAAAATGGTGGTCGGTGTTTCGTGCCAGAATCGTGGACATGGAGACAAATGCTGGGTTGGGAAGAATGAAAATGTCAATAATGGTGTTTCAAAGAGGAATATTGATGAAAGGTTGCTGGTAACAGTGTTTCAGCAACGGAAAGGAAAAAAAAACCGCGCTAAAACGAGTTTGTTTCGGGAAATAAGGGATGGCGGTCAGTGTTTTATTTTTTATTTTTTTATTTTTTTTATTTTTTGGGAAATGGTAAGAATGAAAGTGTTGAAATCGTGAGGGGTTTCAAAGATCGGGAGAAAGTCACTGCGTTCTTCGGCCGTGTTTCAAAATTTGAAGGATCACCAAGCTAAGCTGCACAACGGTGTTTCAAAGATCGTGAAAATCTTGTCTTTGAAGAACGTCTCTTTATGTGCTTTGATTCCCAAAAACCGAATCTGTAGGGACGCATATTTTGACAGGATTAGTGCATAAAATTTTAATCTAATCTATTCTAAATACTAAAAGAAATAAAAAAGAATTAATGATTAGTAGGTAGAAACCCCTCGATGAAAAGAAAGTGAGCATCTGCCACGCATGTATTCTAAAAATCTCTCTTTGAATAGGCTTCCTCGGTAAAGTAAGGAGACGATGACCGCTTTACGCAAATGGAGTTCTCGAGTCATCGATTGTAAGGAGACTTACTGCTCCATTAGGAAAAACTGTGTCCACTTCGCTGTAAGGTCCTAACCACCTTGTGCCCAGTTTCCCCTGAAATTCTTTTGAACCGAGAGTCATACAGTAGGTTCCAATTACCTTTTTGGAACCGCTTGTTCTTGATATATTTTGTCATGCCATTGTGATCTCTTTGTCGTTGGATTACAAATCTCTGTTTCCGTTGAATGGCATCTAGTCTTTTCCTCTAGTTCATTAAGCTACTGCAACCCGGTCAGTTTCTCAGGCATCGGTTAGATCGAGGTTGGCATCTAAAGCAATCCTTAAGGTTTTAATTTCAAATCCCACAGGAAAGACAACACTCTCTCCATAAACTAATTCATAGGGGAGAAAACTCAGAGTATTTCCGTGTAGTTCCAGAGGCCCATAATGTCGTGAGTCCTGGCTCTGACCAATCCTTTCTATTTTCCCTCACTGTTTTTGTGAGAATGGCTTTGTCTCTTTGTTTGTGCTTTCCACCTATCCATTGGCTTGAGGGTGGTATGGTGTAGTCATTCTCAAAAAATATGATATTTCGGAAGGGTGGATTTGAACCCACGAGAAGAGAAAGGAGGTCCCCATCTATAACTAACCTCTGCATTCCAAATCTGGTGAAGATGTCCTGGAATAAGAATTTTATAACCGGCTTCTTCGGCCTTTGGAGTGCCTTGGTTTCCACTCCATTTATCATATAGTCCAAGTAATTCAATATGTAAACTTTTTGATTGGATGGGAGGGTTGATGGGTCCCATGAAATTCCAGTTCATCCACAAATGGTTCTAATTATCCGAGGGATTTAATGGCATTTCATCTCTATGATTAGTTGGCCTACTCTTTGGCCTATCACATGCCTGCACATATTTCTTTGCATCTTGAAGATTGAAGGCCAATAGTACCCCATCCAGACATTTTGTGTGTCACTTTGTTCCAAGTAAAATGCCCTCCATTGTGGGCCATCATGACAAGCTTTCAAGATATCATATACCTCATATTCTCGAACACACCTCTCGATTTCTTGATCACTGCTTGAGGGTACCCACCTATCCAACTATACCGCAACTTTGATGAATAATACCTTTTCTTGGTAGGATAGGTGTAGGTAACTTCCCCTAACTAAATAGTAGCAATATCCGTGATACCAAGGTGAGTGATGCTGAACTCAAATAAATATTCATCAGAAAGGAATCATCCAATCGGGTTATCATCATCATTAGTTGTCAATCGAAAGGAAGTCAGCAACTACATTTTCTTCTCCTCGCCTATTCACCAGGTGATATCAAATTTTTGCAATAATAACAACCATCTAGTGAGACCTCCTAGCATTTGTAATGGGTTTATTCATCAAATACTTGATAGCTGAGTGATAAGTATAGACAAAAGTAGAATAGACAGTAACGTAATGTCTAAATTTATTAATTGCATAAATGACTTCCAAAAATTCCTTTTCAGGATCAGATAATTGAGTTCAGTAGGAGTCATATTCTTTTTGATGAAATATATAGCATAAGGAGGTGGGATCTTCTTCCTATCCCAAGATGTTCTAGCAAAGGTTCCAAGCATCAACGGATATGTGAAAGGGGAGTGTCCAATCAGTCCCTCTAAGGGATAGGGGCTGTAGACACCGATGTTTAAGTGTCTCTAATGCTTCTTCACATTGATTAGTCCAATTAAACTCAAGTATTTTCATCAAGAAAAATGTAAACAAAGGAGAAGCTATTTTGGAAAAAGTTCTTAATAAATCTTCTATAGTATCCAAAGTGTCCTAAGAAACTCTCTATGTCCTGCTTGAGTCTGGGAGTAGGAAGGTTCCAATGACTTTATTTTGGATGGGTCTACCGGATTCCTTGAGATGAGATAGTGTCCAAGCACTATTCCCCCTTTACTCATCATCATATGGAATTTTTCTCTGCTTAAGGAAAGCTGGGCTTCTTGTATACATCTTTTTAAGTACCTTCTGGGTTTTCCAGAGCTTCTTGAAAAGAAATACCATAAGGAGGAAAGTCATCCATAAAATTTTCCTATAGAGTCATTACATAATGCAGAAAATTCCTAAACCCGCCTCTTTGAAGGTTGTCGGTGCAATTGCATAGTCCAAAATGCAGGACTCGTAAGCAAAGGTTCCTAAGGGTCGGTTGTGAAGGTGGTTTTGCCTTGATCTTGAGGTGCTATTTTAATTTGATTATACCCACCTAAACCATCTAAAAGAGAAGTACTTCTTACCTGACAAATTGTCTAAAACTTGATCAATGAAATGGCGCGGAAAGTGGTCTTGAGTGGCTTTATTTAAAGCCTGTATTCACACACTCTCCATTTTCCGCTCTTTTAGGAACTATTACTAATGGAGACACCCATTCACCTGCCTGGATATAGGATAACAAACCCTGCATTAATTAGTTTTTGAAGTTCTTCCTTCGTGATTTCCTTTAAGTTTGGGTTCATTCTTCAATAAGGATATATTGGTCGACAATCTTCCTTAATATATATTCTGAGTACATAGGTCAGGGGATATTCCATTCATGTCTGCGGTAGTCCCTTGCGAATGCTTCTTTGTTTTCCTCAAGTAACTTTGTTAGTCAGTTGTGTTTCAAAGATCTCAAATGAGGGTTTATATTTAACAAGCCTTGCCGTGTGCTCTCGATTTCAATTGGTATGCTTCTTGGAGGAGATGGTTTTAGGGCGCTTGAGGTGGGCTTGTCAATCAAGTTTTTCCTCGATTATCGACTCCATCAATTACAGCTAATTGATTGGTGAATCGGGTAATGTAGGATGGCTCAAATGAAATGCCTATACTCATCCTCCAGAGTCTCTTCAGTTTAGATTTGTCTGATAGTCAAGAGGTTGAGTAGGTTGATCCTCAAAGTTGACCCATACAGAGTTATCACATAGGCGTGGGTGGCATGAGGGTAGAGGGTTAGCCGCTTTGTTTCATAACCATTTGAAATTATTGACTGACCGACAAATTTGATAAAAAGATCGTACCGTGGCTAAACCAATGGTCTCCATTTAATTAGAGGGTGACTCCCGCCTTTGTTTTTATCGCAAAGCTGGGAAATCGACTGGGTAATTCCAAGATTCCACCGAGATGATGAGATCTTCAATGACACCTTCCGGTCTAATTGTGGATCGATCAAACAACTCTAAGATAGTAGGGGTTACTCTGACTTCGTCTTGTAATTGCTACAATTACAAGACAAAGTAGAGTTTCTAAAATCATGATATTTATGGATGCACCAAGGTCTACTCAGACACAAGGGATTATTGTTTTGCCAACTTGTACAGCGACGTTAGGGTGGCCAGGATCGCCATATTTGATCTGGGAGTCTTGACCCGCCATTAATGCATAAATCTCCCATAACGCGGGATCAGATACTTGGTTTTCCCACCGGATTTTTGATACGATATCTCTCATTGTCCCCGGCATAGATGGGTACATCGCTGGTTCTTGTAAAAGGGGAATTTTAATATATAAATTTTGTAATTCCCCTAAAATATTAAAGGCTGGTAGTTCAGGTGTTTTTGTCAAGGTTAAATGCTCAGTAAATGGTGTTGTTTCAGCATTGTTGAGGATGATTGTACCTTTTCAAAAGTAATTATGCTCCTGTTTCCCTTTGTCGAGAGGTAACGTCACTATGGTATTCCACTACCTCCCGTGATCAAGATGTATACTATCATTGTGCGGAGGAGGGAAAAGTGTGGGTTTGAAGAAACATCAATGACCGGACAATCCTTATTATTTGGGTTAGTTAGTTGTACAGGAAATAATCTTTATTGTTTGGTTAATTGGAGGAGTACCACTGCAAGGAGAGTGGTTGTGGGAGTTGAGGTAATTGATTTTGAAGTTTGTTGTCCCTTCCAATTTTGATTCCAATCGATTTTGGTGGGTATCTGTTGTTGTGGAGGCCAAGGGGTCCATGTGGAGGGACTCAACAAAGGGTGGGTTATTTGTTCGTGTGGTGGGTAGCTTTGTTGCATGGATGGGTAGTTCATTTGGTTAGCATATTGCATCCATTAAAGGGGGTAACCTATTTGGATTATAAGCGTAATAATTATTCCAACGATTAAATGGCATGTTAGGATTCATACCTTCTCCTCAAGGTTGCCATTGTCTCCTTTGAGTCATTAGGATAGACCGCCTAACTTCCCTTGTCCGCTGGTTGTAAATGTTGCTTAATACTTGGTAGAGATGGATACTGGTATCATGGTCCTTGTCGCCAAATAGTGCAGATAGGTTTCGTCCAATGGACATTCTCTTTTTAGGTGCTTATCTCTACATTGAGGAAAAAATATAGACATTGTTTCGCTTCAGATGCTTTTTATTGATCTGTAGGGTATCCATTTTTGAGGCAAAGGAGCTCAGCATTTTTTGTCTTGAAATCTTCAAGCAAGTTTCATCTCAAATTTTGTTGCCCTCCATTACTGATTTTTGACCGAGAATGTAGTGTCCCCGCTATTTGATCTCTGGCTTTGCAAAATTCTTGAACATCTTTGCATAAGTTGACAATTTCATCATATGGTTCCTTGATATGTCTCCTTTCTGAAGCATGTCTTATATCCAGAGTCATCCCTACCCCTTTTAATAAAATGGTTTTGAGAATATCCTTACTCACATCAGGATGACTGGATCTTTACAGATTGTATTGCCCCTACAAGTCTTCCTGTGTTCTAGATTCTCGTCTTCTTTCGCATCATTTTAAATAACTCCTCCTTCTTTTCTCTTGTTCCTCATAGTAGTCCCGTATTTGTTCAGGAATTTCATTTCATTTGGTCCCATACGTGATTACATTAAATTTCCAAGGCTCATAAACCATCTTAATGCATTTCCTTTTAGTGTTTATGGAAATAGCTTTAGTTTCTACGAAAGATTAGAAGTGTAATCATAGCTTCTACACGATATATCAAACTCAAACATAAATTCATCAGTATCCTCTGATGATAGCCCATGAAATTTGGCAATGCCGAGAGGGAATATTTTTTCATGGGAGCTTTTCCTAAAGGGAAATCACCAATAGGAAATCCTAACGAGAAAAAAGAATTTTCATCTTGTAACTCTTCTTCAGGATCTACTTGCTCTTGATGTAATCGCTTATTAAACTCATCCATATTTTCTGCTGCCCCTCGCCGCACTTTGCTCGGCCCCTCAATATTTCCCATCAAGCCTGGACTGCCTCCTGACTCAAACTTCTTCCTGCTCCAAAGATTGCCTCAATGAAGGTCGGGAATCTTTGAAGCTCTTGGTTGTTGGGCGCCAGATTCGTGACTTCTTTGGATGTAATGTCACCAATGAAAGTTTTTTCTTCCTTTTCCTTTCCTTTCCACCAGAAGGTTAGTATCTTTGGGGTGTTTGTGGTCTTTCATGCATTCTCTTTAACTAAAGAAAGAAAATCACAAATTCTTCTAAAATCTATAGCTATCTTCCTAAGAACTACGGCCAAATGTTGGTCACTATAATTGCTTTAATTAATTTCAAACAACCAAGTGAAACAAATTATCAACCTGTGGAAGTCTCTTTGTTTCAAAGATAGTCAAGATTCATATATGTTCAATCAAGCACTTAGTGTTGTGGTAAGGAATCATTCTATCTATACTTACTGGAGTAGACTGAAGCTCCCAATTGAATTATTGTGAAAGAAATCTCCCATTGCAACTCCTTCAATTTTAAGAATCCCTGATTACATTTTAAAGTATTATTGCAATGGGAAAGAACAAATGTCTTGGTAAATCGTGAGAACTGGGCCCCCTTACTCTCAAACAGAGTCTCGTGATTAACACTCTTCATGAAAGCACCAATGCATAAACACAAACTCCCATCTCCTCCACTGTAAAGCACCCCACTTTCATCTAAGCAGAGCTCCTAAGCCTTACTGCTTAGCACACTCCCAGAGATTGAGGTCTAGAGAATCAGTATAACTGATTCCTTCCTTTCCTGAAAGTAAGGATTCTAAATCTAGCCCCAGCTAACACAGGAAAAGGGCTAATGTTGAGTAGTATGTTTTTGTTCCTTCCTTTCTAAGTAGGAACTCTTAATCCAATCCCCCTCGGCTAACACACTTGTGGAGGTAAGGGAACCTACCAAGACAAGGTGTTGTAGTCCCTTCCCTATCACGAAAGCAGTGACACTTTTAACCAAATCGCTAGCAATAATTCTGGTGTGGATAAAGGAAATCTAAGGTGAGACAAGGTGTTGTGGTTCCTCCCTGCCCTGAAAGGTGGAATATCTCTTTAACCAAATATCTCTGCTTAGCACACTTGTGGATAAAGGAAGCCTACTCGACAAGGTGTTGTAGTCCCTTCCTGTCTCAGCAGGAACCCCTTAACCAAATATCTGCTAGCACACTTGCAACATTAAATGATTCTAAGGTGAGGGTAGGATGTCCCATTCTCTCTCTGTCGAAAGGGTGAACCTTTAAATCACCTTCAGAAGATCATCACATAAGATCGCTAATAAAAAGAATTATAAATTCCATTCACACCAAGATAGAGTCAAAAGAGTGTTTCAAAGGAAACCAGCATCTATTAAAACAAAGGTTTCGTGAAAACAACAAATAAACAAAAATATAAAATGCAGAATTTAAATAATCACACTTCTAACTAATAAGTGAATCTTGTGAAGAAGGTGGGCTCTCCCTTCTAATACCTCGAACTGAAAAACTTAGAGACTAATTATCAAAGCAATCTTCTATTCAACACAGTTATCACATTACAAATTGGAAGATTAGAATACGTCCTGCTTCTCCTCAAGTTCTTAGTACATAAAACTTCCTCCTTTGAATGGTGATTTCCCCTCAATTAAAAGGGAAATCCCATCGATAATTCACATATGTGATTCAATCCTACACTAAATCGATCTTCTTTCTAAATTAGCATAGGGTGTCCTATTCTCACGAAACCGAATGCTAATGGATTTAGTACTGTCATACGACCGGTGTAACAGCCACATAGTCGCCGATGTTAGCCAAAGATCGCACCACGCTTCCCTTTGTTCAACACGGAATTAAGTGATCTGACTGGGTGGTCGGCTTTGACTGCTTAGCCGCCGACTGTGAGCCAAAGATCGTATGGCCTCCCTCTGCGGTCTCAAGATCTGCTCTCTTCAATCGAAAAAGATACCAGAGCCAAAGATCTCGTGATCCTTGAACTGTAGTACTTTCTGCTCTACATATGCATCCTCTGGACTGTAGCAGCCTCCATGTTTCGCATATGTCCTTGGATCATGGTAGAACAGCCTTCCAGAGCCAAAGATCATCTCAACAATGGGCTTTGTAGCCTTTGTTTCAAAGATCGGCCTTTAAATAATTATTCAGAACATGGACACTTATGCACTTCTAATCAATGGTTAGGTTCAAAAGTAATGTGTAAAGTATTATGCAAACAGATAAACATATAGTAATGAGAAAGGACGTTGTATACCTTGGAGTGATCAGATGAAGTGATAATATGGGGCTAAATACAGGTGATCAAGGGTATAATAATGGCAAAAAGTATGGGCAAAAAAGGTGCAATATGTGGTCCTAACACCAAGTTCTTTACTAAACTTGATATTCATTCTAGCTACCACCAAATACGTATGGATGAGGCAGATATTCTTAAGACTACATTTCAAACTCATGAGGGCTACTATGAGTTTTTGGTCATGCCCTTTGACTTGTGTAATGCTCCGTCCACTTTCCAAATCCTCATGAATCATGTCTTTCATCCTTTTCTTCATTATTTTGTGTTAGTTTTCTTTAATGATATCCTCATCTATAGTAAAACCTAGATATCCCATCTTGCTCATGCGGATTGAGTTCTCCATCTACTCTCTTAGAACCAACGTTTCCTCAAACAATCTAAATGTGTTGTTGGTGCCTCGAAATTCGAGTAATTGGGTCATCTTATTGGCAAGGTCGGTGTCAGAGTGGATCCTAAAAAGATTGAATCTATGCAGAATTGGCCTCACCCAAAGACTCTCAAAATATTGTGTGGATTTCCTGGTTTAACAGGTTATTATTGCAAGTTTGTTAATAATTATGGAAATATTGTGGCCCCTCTCACTACTATCCTTAAAAATAATTCTTTCACTTGGACTCTTGCAGTTGCTCATGCCTTTCAAACCTTTAATATGTCCATGTGCACCACTCCAGTCCTAGGCCCTTTCTGATTTCACAAAGACCTTTTTCATGGAATGTGATGCTTCCAGGAAAGGAATTGGAGCAGTCTTTATGCAAGAGGGTCGAACTTTGGCCTTCTACAACTGTGCAAGCGAAATTTGGGCAAATAAATATATGAAAAGGAAATGTTGTCTATTCTACATGCAGTGCATATTTGGAGCCCTTATCTATTGGGGCAGTGCTTCCAAATTAAGACAAATCATCAAAGCCTCAAGTATTTTCTAGAACAACGCCTTTCCTCCCCAGAGAAAAAAAAATGGGTGACTAAGATCTTTGGATATGATTGTGATATCATTTACAAGAAAGGAAAAGACAATGTGGTTGTTGATGCACTTTCCATAAAATATGAAGATGAAGGGTCCCTTTTTTCCCTCTCCTTCATTGTACTATATTTTCTCCAAGTTGTTTACCAAGAATGGCTACACGATCCCAAAATTTCACATTTGATATAACAATTGCACACCAATTCTCCCGTTTCCCCAGGGTACTCTTGGCGCAATTATGAGCTTCGATACAAAGGTCGTTTGTATTTAAGTAAACAGTCAAAACTGAAATCCACGGTACTTTATGAGCTTCATGCTACACCCACCGCTAGGCACTCAGGGTTTACCAAACCCTATGACCGAGTCAAATGTTCTTTTTCCTGGGATGTATGAAACATGATGTTCTAAATTTTTTGATAGAATGTGATTTTTGTCAACGCAACAACGGAGAAACAACCAAAGTTCCTGGCACACTACAACCGCTTCCGATTCCACCTACTATTTGGAGGGATATCTCTATGTATTTTATTGTAGGATTACCTAAATCAGGAAATAAATCAGTCATCATGGTGGTAGTTGATCGTCTTTCCAAGTATGTTCATTTTTGTGCTCTTCAACACCCATTTACAACCTCCACTATGGCTCAACATTTCATGGATCAAGTCTTCAAGCTTCATGGAATGCCTCATTCTATTGTTTCTTATCGCGACCCCACTTTCACCAGCAATTTTTGGAAAGAATTGTTCAAGATACTAGGCACCCAATTGCATCTCAACACATATTATCATCCCTAGACTGATGGTTAAACTAAATTTGTCAACAAGTGTTTGAAAACATATTTGAGGTGTTTTTCATTGAAATGAAAAAATCAGTGGGCTCAATGGTTACCACTAGTTGAATGGTGGTACAACACTTCTTACCATACATCTACCCACATGAATCCTTTTGAACCAGCATATGGACAAAATCCACCTTTAGTTCTCTAATACTTGTCAGGTGTCGTGAAGGTACAGGCGGTTGACCAAACGCTTACAGTTTGAGAGGCTATTATTTGTACCATCAAAGAGAATTTGATCATGTCCCATAATTGCATGAACCAACATGCATATCGGGGTCGTTATGAACGTCTGTTACCCATGATTTTGGTCATCATGATGATGTATTGATGATGGTGTACTCAGGCTCTTCATAAGAACTTTCTCCTGAGTAAAAGTTATTTTCATCTCTTCCAGAAAACTCATTTTTGAAGACTGTTCGCAGGCTACTAGTATATTTGCCTACGAGAATGCATGATTCTCGTAGGCTGCCTTAAGCTAGGGTGCAAGAAGTTTGCACTGTGTTGAACTGCTAGGGTGCGAACTCTTTCTAAAGCAAGGAAAAAGATGAATTATCGATGCTTCTATAAGGGAATCTTCTAGAAGGATGAGATGGCATTCGAATGGTTATCCTAGTACTGGATTCCTTGATATTTTGGGATCATTCTTATCCAAGTAACTAATTCATTTTCTCCTATATATTGAGGGAATTCTCATGGAAAAGGTTAAGCAAGGTTAAGCAAGATTCATTGGAGAATTGGTGAAAGAATTGTGTGAAGGATTGAAGCTTGAACAGCAGGCTAGGAAATTCCAGCAAGGATATCATAAAGGTTTTGATCTTCTTCATGCAAGTGAGCAAGTGTGTGTGTCGGAGCCAAGGGACATCGAAAGGAAGTTTGCGACATCAAGGCTCAGGTTGTAATATTTACTTTCCATTAATACGATACAGTAATATGTCCCTTTCCCATAAAGCTATTTCCACTTTATTGTATAATTCCTTGATCATATACATAGATTGATCGTTGAATAGATTGTGCTTTCTTCACTTTGGTTGGTTTGTGTTGTCTTGATCTTGACTGCACGAGAGCACTGGAGAAAAGCAGGAGCAAGAAAGACCATAGGAAGCAATAATAAGGTATGTTATTAGTTCTTGCCTCCTATTTAGTTCAATGGTCAAAATCTAGGGAAAGAGTCATGTTCTGTCTTGCTTTGTTCTAGATCCAGGTGGATCTAGGGAGATCGGTTACAATCCCTTGAGATACTATCCTCTCCAACCAACACCAAATATTCTTGGGTCTTCCCATTATGCGCAGACTACTTACGGTCCTACTGGTTTGACAATAGGGCTTCCACCTCAAAGCCACCAGTACCCGCAGGTGAATCGACAGTTACCTTTTCTCGCTACTTTGGATTTGCCAGATTTGTCTAGGATTTTAAATGATCCTATTCGTCACTCTCCCCAATGGCATTTTATTCCATCCAAGCTTCCATCGGACATTCCTAAATTCGACGGCAAAGTGGGAGAGGAACCAAACAATCACGTTATGAATTTTCACCTATGGTGCTCATCCAACTCATTGATGGATGACTCTATTCATTTACGTCTTTTTCAACGAACCCTTACAGGTTTTGCTACGAAGTGGTATATTGAATTGCCGCGTGGTTTCTTCTCTGACTTCAATACCCTCGCTATGGCTTTCCTTACGCATTACCAGTTACCGATCCGTTATGATACTGGGACTGAGATTTTGACTTCCTTCAAACATAACAAAGGCACTCATATATCTGATCACATCCATGAGTGGCGAAGGAGACGATGTCTCATTAAACTTGAGCTCCCCGATCAGTTACTAGAAGAATGGTTTACAAAATCATTTGTGAACGAAATCGGTAAGGCAATTTCCATGGGTGGCGTAGTCACAGAAGAGAAGGCTATAAGTCGTGCTCAATATCTTGATCTCGTTTATTCACAAACGGGAACTCTTTATGATTTACTACCTGATTTACCTCGTCCTAACGCTTCTAGCACTTCAACTACTCTAGCTACCTCGCATGCGACTGACGGTGTGATTGGTACTGCTCAAGCTCAATCACATTCTGTTTCAAGCACAAACCCTAAATCTTCTTCTTCTAATGTTCAAAATGCTCCGTCTCCAGCCACTCCCACCAACAAAACTTCTTAGGTAAATGTTGTCCAATCTACCCCAGCCGGTAAAAACAAATCTAAAAAGGGGAGAGGTAAGAATAAGGAGGGAAAAAATAATAATCAAGTAGAACAAACTAAAACCACTCCTGTTGAATATCGGGATAAGCACAAACCATGATACCCTTTCCTTATCTGTGGTGATGATCATTACACGAAGGATTGTCCATGACGTGTCGAGGTCACTAACTTCCTTCAGGGAGCCCCGAAACCACCTGCACCGGTTGTCTTGTCCCAACCCTTCCCGTCTCAACAACAGGCTCAGTTGGTCATCCATGACCAACCCTCATATTCTACCACTTCTTATGTTTTGATGTGTACTGGTGATTCTAAACAGAATAACGTTTCCCTCACGACTCGAGCCAAAGATTATTCTCCATCTAAGGAGAAGGTTGACAATTTACCGCCTGCTTTGGTACAACCCTCTCCAGTGACTCCACCTACCAACAGTCCTCTTCATCTCGAATGATCGAGCCTTGACACAACTCTACGACCCCCTCCTAAGGGTGTCATTCAAAAATTGGCTTTCAATCCTCATGCTCGTGCGACCCAGAACTACAGCATTGTTGAAGATCTGGCCCAAGCACCTTCTGCGATGTCAGCCCTTGAAGTCCTTCAAAATTGTCCCGCACAATGGAAGGCACTGTTGAAAGCTATAGGTGGAATTGATCCGACAGATACAAATTTGATAGTCTTTGACTTGGAAGATCAAATTCCAAGGTTACCCTCTTGACTCGCATTTCAAATACAAGTGGTTGTCTCCGACAAAAAAATTTGTCACACTATTATCGATGAGGGTGCCTCGACTTGTGTTATGTCTCTTGCTTGTTGGAAAGCCATTGGCCCTCCTCCTTTGAATGAATCCCAAAACACTCTTAAAGCCTTCAATGGCTCTGGTTTTAAGCTCTACGGTGTTCTTCCTTCGTTGCCCATCATGTTAGAAGGTAAAACGGTCCAAGTTGAAGTGGAAGTCTTTGACGCTTCCCTTGATTATAATCTTCTACTTGGCCATAGCTGGATCGATTCCATGCGTGTCGTTGTGTCAACACTTTTTCAAGTAGTATGTTTCCCTCATCAAGGAAAGGTTGTTACCGTTGACCAACTTTCCTTCTTCAATTCTGATACCCGTACTGGAAACGTGCCGTTTATTGCTAAAACCCCACCGGGTTATGAGAATGTCGATGTAGGCCTTTTAAAAGACTCCTCGTTAATGGGTACTTTCCCCATTCCACCGCCTGATGTTCCACGCCCGTCTGTTGCTTCTATCAACATGATTTCCACCGTGCCTCATGAACTTCCTGCATCTCACGACCCTTGGAATGTCCTTGACCTTGGAGATCATTTTCATTTCGTTGAATCAATGTCGTTAAGTCTGGTTGAATCCTCCTATCAGGCCATTCAATTGGCAACACCTTCTACCCCCTCTCTTGATGAGTTGTCTCATGATNCCTTTTCGTGTTATTTTTCCCACTGACGAGATGATCATGTCCATCATGGAAGACACCCCTTGGGACGATGGGCATCATCGTTCTATACTCTTTCTGGAACAACACACTCTTGAGAACTACCAACAGATTTCGACTCCGTCGACCGTTGTTGTCATATCGACGGTTCCCGCGACTACACACGATGTGTTTTTTGAAGGGAACTTAAGTAATATCTCGCCCACAATTCCCATTGACATATCTATTAAACCTGGGATTGTCGGAAATGTCGATATTGGAGCTTCATCTTCTTCCAACAAAATTGTCACCTATACGTATCTTTTCAAAGAATTTTGTGACATCTTCGCCTGGAGCTACGAAGAGATGTCTGGTATCGACCCTGCAATTGTTGTGCATGAAATAAAGACATACCTCGATGCTAAACCCGTCCGACAACGCCTTCGTCCAGTTCACCCACATAAAGCAGCTGCTATCAAGCTCGAAGTTGAGAAACTTCTGAAAGCCGACTTTATTTATTCGGTGTCACTTATAGAATGGGTTTCCAATCCTGTCCCAATTGACAAGAAAGGCGACAGTATTCGTGTATGTGTTGATTATAGGGATATTAACAAAGCTTGTCCAAAAGACAACTTTCCAACCCCTTTCATCGACCAGATTGTCGATGACTGTGCTGGAAGTGAAATTTTCTCTCTCATGGATGGTTTCTCCGGCTATAATCAAATTAACATTGCTCCTAAGGATCAACATAAGACTACTTTTATTTGTCCTTGGGGTACTTTTTCCTATCGGAAACTCCCTTTCGGACTTAAGAATGCAGGCACAACGTTTCAACGTGCCATGTCTTACGCCTTTCATGATATCAAACACATCGTTCAACCCTATTTGGACGATTTACCCTCTCATTCTATGTGCAGAGTCGATCACCCCACCCACCTCCGGGCCATTTTCGTTCGCTGTCGATTCTACCGGATACGTTTAAATCCTCATAAGTGCGTTTTATGTGTGGAATCCAGTCGTCTTCTAGGTTTTATTGTTTCATGTCAAGGGATACGGGTGGAACCTATTAAGGTTCAGGCGATCCTTAATCTCCCTCCTCCTTCTACACTGCACCAGTTGCAAAGTTTGTAGGGGAAAGCAAACTTTCTTCGTCATTTTATCCCTAATTACGCTGAGATCACTCGTGGTTTTACGTGGCTACTAAAGAAATATTCAGAGTTCATCTGGGATACCATTTCCAACAATGCTTTTGAAGCTTTGAAGTTGTCCCTAACGTGAGCTCCGCTTCTCTTTCCTCCCGATTACAGTCGTGATTATTTCCTTTATCTTGTTGCCTCGGAGTACACTATTGGCATGGTTCTCGTCCAAGAGGATGATGTGCATGACGAACATGTTATTTACTACTTGAGTCGGAGTCTCACACCAACTGAAATCAAGTATCAACATGTCGAAAAACTGGCCTTGGCTGCCGTTCAAGTCATCCAACGCTTTCGGCACTATATCCTCTCACGCAAGATTACAATGATTTCTCATTGCAACCCTATGCAACATATTTTGACATGTCAATTGCTAGGGGGAAAATACTCCAAATGGATTGTGATACTCCAGGAGTTTGACTGTGAATTCGACCGCGCCAAGTCCAAGAAATCCTTAGTTTTTGCTGAGTTGATATGTGATTTTCCTCACTCTGCCACAAAAAATGTAGCAGTAGATTCATTACCCGATGAATCTCTTTTCCTTATTAGCACTGATGATCTTTGGTATGGGGATATCATTATATATCTCCAAACCCAGACTTTCCGGCCTGCTTTGTCTAGTACTGAACGACATCGCATACGCTATCAAGCTCGTCAATACATTATCCTCGGGGATACTCTTTACCGTCGGGGAATTGACTCTGTTTTTCGACGTTGACTAACGTTCGACGAAGCCGAGAAAAATCTAAATGACTGTCATTCCAGAGCATGTGGTGGTCATATGTCTGGGTATGCTACTGCCTAGAAGATCTTACGCGCAGGGTATTTTTGGCCTTCTTTGTTTAATGACTGCATTACTGTCATTCAGAAATGGCATGCTTGCCAGACCTACAATTAGAAAATTCGGTCACATCCTGCTCCTCTTCATCCTGTGGTCTTAGTTGGTCCTTTTGCGAAATGGGGCATCGATTTCATGACATGTCACCCTCACTCGGCTGGGGGGTATGGTTACATCATTGTAGTCGTTGATTACTTTACGAAATGGGTCGAGGCGATGCCAACATTCAACAATACTGGAAAGACTGCAACCTTGTTTCTTTTTAACCATGTCATAGCTCGTTTTGGTGTTCCCCAAGCTATCGTCACTGATCACGGTAGCCACTTTAGGAATTTTATGATGTCTGAACTTACGGAAAAGTTGGGTCTTCGCCATGAT
This sequence comes from Picea sitchensis, assembly GCA_010110895.2. Lineage (NCBI taxonomy): Eukaryota > Viridiplantae > Streptophyta > Pinopsida > Pinales > Pinaceae > Picea > Picea sitchensis. The sequence continues at coordinate 14,198 of SNQJ01S0065038.1, read as the reverse complement.
AACTCAACGCCCTATTATCCACAAGCTAATGGTTAGGTCGAAGCGATTAACAAAGTTCTCATAACTATGCTTCGACGAATGATAGGGATTCATAAAACAAGTTGGCACACAATGTTGTTTTCAGCATTGTGGGCATACCGGACATCTATCAAATCCGCTACTGGGTTTACGCCTTTTCGGGTCTATGGTGTGGAAGCCATTCTTCCTATAGAATGCGAGATACCCTCTTTGAAGCTAGTTGTTGAACTCCTACCCAATACTTCTGTTGAAGAAGAATGTCTATTGTATCTAATGCGATTAGATGAAACTCAACGTGACGCCACTCTAGTAATAGAAGCCCAAAAAAAACGTGTCAAGGCCCAATATGACAAGCATGTCAAGCCTCGTGTTTCCTCCGAAGGTGATCTTGTTCTTCTCTATGAACAGGATCGAGATGTGTTAGGAGATGGAAAATTCGAACCCATGTGGCGAGGTCCTTATATTGTTCGCCGAGTTTTGGAAAAGGGAGCATATGAGTTGGTAGATTAAGATGGTATCCCTTTGAGTGAACCCAGGAATGGGTTGTACTTGAAGAAGTACTATGCATAAATCATCTGTGCACAAGTACTTTTATTTTAATGTATCATACTTTGTGTGTGCTACTATAGCTTTCTTTTGTCATTATTCGGTCTCTGCCCTTATGTGACATTGTGTTTGATTTCCAGATGTCAGAGTCTTTGCTACCCTATATTGGCTTCGCTGATGGTGCTATATGTAGTACTCGAAACCTTGCTTCCGCTGCGTGGGCAATCTATGCCTCAACAAACGAACTTGTATCTTTACGAGGTGTGTGCCTCGGTCATGCGACCAACAACATTGCAGAGTATAGTGCTGTTATTGAATTATTGGTTGATGCTATCTCGCTCGGAATTTGTCATTTGGTTGTGCGACTTGAATCGCATCTTGTAGTACTACAGTTAAGTAATGTCTACTCTATTCGAAGTCCTACTTTGTTACAGGTGTATTTGCGAATTCGCCTCTTGGAACATTAATTTGATCACATTGAATATCAACATATTCCTAGATGTCTAAATACATTAACAGATGCATTGGCTAATTATGTATTGGACAAACATTTGAATCATTTATAAATCAAACACATCGAAATTAACACAATATAAAGCAAACTGGTAGAAGTCGTCTGTATATATAATGATCAAAAGAGTTTTTTACAAAAGTTTGTCCGAAGACCAAAATGTAAAAAATTGAAGCTTATAGCTTCTACAAAGTGACGTCATGGATGACGTTCACGGTAACACAAGACTGCCCTAGCAGCCCTACAGAGAAGTCGACTCATAGATGTTGATACCCCTACGGTATGACGTTGATCGCGTCATGGAACCTCTTCCAGAGTCATGTCTGGAATGTCTGCAGTCAGGCCCTCTAGATTTTGTTCTACCACTTGATAATCCTCAGCATACTGTGGTGTTGCCGCTACCTCTCCCCGTCGCTGGATGGGAGAAGTGTCAGGAGGTCTGTAAGGTCCAACATCTGTGTTATCAACAAACATGTTTGTATTAGTCTTTGAACGAACATATAAAACAAAAACATTTGAATATGATAAAAAATTCAAAAACACTTAAAAAGAGAAAATGTGTGTACTTATTACCAAGGTCCCCCCACTGAGCATCCTTTGGTATTACTAAATCTGGATCTCCTCGGAAATCTAGCCCAGCATAAGCATAGTCATCAACCATCAACATCTGTGGTTGAATCCAGTCAAAGAAAGTATCATCATATCTGATGATCAGTCCTGCTACGTGCCGGGCCATGAGCCGACACCATCTCAGCATCCGCGGATCCCTGAGAGACGGTAAATTCCACTCCACATGTAGCCTCAGTAATGGGACCTGCTCAAGGAAGAAGGATACCAGAAAATATCCGTACCCAAATTGTTTTAGGTCACCTCGCCTACATTTGGTCAATTGTTTTTTTATACTACGCAGCACAACATCTACCCAGTTGAACACTCGAGGCTCAGTACACTCAATAGAATACTGGAAGTATCTCTGTAACGCCATGTGAGGAGTAGAACTCCCAGCCATCCAAGCTATAGTAAAAAGGATAGTACAGAGGATCAAATCTTGTACCCCCCAAATCGCTACTTTTTCTTTCTTTCTCTCAGCCTCGGGAACGTAGTGTAAATTGCAGTACTTACTCATCTTTAGCCCACCACCTCTACTACCTGTTAGGCTCATATAGTACCCCCGCCATGACAAAACAATCAAAAAGTAAATGTCCTCAATGTCTAAGGACAATGTGTGGACCCCCACATGAAACACTTGTTGATCCGTGTCCCACATACGCACCAGGTACTCTAGTAGTCTGACTTGGGCCCTCATGCCCGGGATGCGAAAGTACTTCAAGAGCCCACAATATCTCAAAGAAGCTATGGTAGGTGGATGATTTTCATCCATTGCATTATCCTCTTCATGTTCCCTTTTGCGCCACTCAAGCACCATGGTGATGGCCAATTATCTGCATAAGGAACATAATAAGAGGATTAATAACTTTTTTCATGCTTTGGATCTTTTTCATTGGGTAAAAATTTAAAAAACAATTGGGCTTTGCGTTTCTCGCAGGTGCCCTGTGTGCACAGTGCAAGAACCTCGCAGGTGGCTTTAGGCTCACCTGCGAGAATGTATCATTCTCGCAGGTCCCGTATAGACTGCCTGCGAGAATGGCAGCGCGCATGTAGGGCTTGGAAAAACAACTTAAAACTGAGAATTTAACCAATGAAATTACAAATTTAAACCATGAAAATGTCAAGGATGAAGAGCCTACCTTAATGTCGTAGACGGCTCGCTGAATGCTCTCTCGTAGCTCCCGCAAATTGATGCAAAATTTGGAGGGTAAAAGAGGGGTTTTTTGAGCTCAATAGTGGAAATGTAAAAATGGTGTGGTTAAAAGAGTATTTACTCCTTTTATTTACTTTTACTATATCATTTTGGTTTTTTATGATTATTTATCGATTAAACCCTAATCCCTAATATCATGTTGAGTGTAATTCTTGCAGGCGTGATGACTTTGATGATTAAATACAGGGCTACAGACATGTTTTTCTTTTTTATCACGTGTTTTTGATTGTTTTTTATGGTTTTTATATAAAAACCTCGAGCGTGGTCTTTGTCCGTTATTGCGCTCGTAAATACATGAGAACGCGATCGAGCATACTTTTATCACTTTTTCAGGCTCAACAAGGTTATACGAAAAAGGAACCCCCCTCGAGTCCTCTTTAAGCTCTTTTCAGACTCTCTAAACATGAAAAGATCGTCGAGCGACCTTTCTATTTTCACGCTCAATAAAGTATTTGAATTAAGCGTCTGGTGAGCGATAATTTATCTCTTTTTCAGTCTCATTTAGACTATTTTATGAAAAAGGAACTGAGAGAGTTCTCTTTTAAGTGTTTTTCCAAACTCTATAATCTTGAAAAACCTTCGAGTTTTCTATCTCTGGACTCGTTAAACAAACATTGACAGACCCGTGATGGGACCG